>JBAMIG010000004.1:26089744-26101191 GCA_037177335.1 Kiunga ballochi
CCCCCCACCCCCTCTACCTCTCTTTGCTTTAAGGTCTTTTTTTTCTTAAGGAGCTGCAGAAACACCTGAGGCAGAGGATGGAGTTTGCATCCAGAGCGAAGTGGAGGGCATGTGAGCTGGTGATATGTGTTTGACTGTAATTGGTTTAGTTCCAGACAGGTCTAAGTGGTGTAGATGTAACACCGGGCTGTGATGCTGTGGAACGATTAGGATTTCAACACATTGAGAGTAAATTCAGGAATTCTTTTCTAAATGGGGGAAAAAGAGAAAAAAAAACTAATTTTGGACAACTTATTACAGTCAAATGTGCACTAATTATGTTTAAAAGATAAAGAACAAGCAGTCGTGTGGAAATTAATCCTCTGGGGATTAACATAATTCATCTGTGATTTTTCTATAATTTGTATGTATTTTCTATGCTTTCCAAAATCTTCAAGATACAAAAGAAGTAAATAGGCTCAGATTATTCCTCAGGATAGAGCAGATGTCTTCTGCCTTTCCTCTGATGTCTCCCTAAAGTCATGTGAAAAGTTTCTATTATTGGGACATAATCCAAGTTCATCTAGTCTTTCTTAAAACCTTCAAATAAAGTAAAGCCATTTTATTTAAAGGAAAACACTAAATGCTGTTTGGCATTTGACAAAACTAAACCTAAAGCTAGAATTAGTCCAAATAAATAATCTGTGTCCACTCTATGATCTAGAACAATGGTGTGCAAGTGCATTCCCTCACACTCAAAAATAAAGGTACCAGTTTGTACTTAAAAGGGTATAATTGCTTGTCGCTGGGGGTGTACCCTTTTGAGAGGCGTTTCTGTACCTTTCAGTCCACTTTGAACCTTTTTTCATTGTCTGAAGGCCCATATATGGTCTTTTGAAGACCAATGTTGTACTTTTGAGAGAACATTCTTGAAAAACGTACCTATAAGTACAGAAATGTCCCCATCTTGAACCTCTATTTTTGAGTGTGCTCCCTGCATCTCTCCTTCAACTAACCTGAATCAAACTGAATTTCACTTGCTTGTCTTTCAGCTCTGCAAAGGCAACGGCGAAGGCCCCGGCAACGAGTCGTTCTTTACATTTTGGTGTGTTAAAAGTGGTAGGATAGTAGTTCTCAGAGACGGGGTTTGGGCACTCCTCATATAAAAGCTTCCTCTGCAGCAGTGACTTGAAATTATGGCATTTCTGAATAGCTTTGATTCATTAGTTTCTGCAGCTCTCTGAAGGTCCCAGCACAGTAATTCAGTCAGAATGATTCCTGGACTTTAACTGGATCATGTCAACACTTTCATTCTGTTGTAGATCTGCTTCGTGTTTGGGGTCATTGTTCTGTTGCATTTCTGACAATAAGTGTCAGACAGATGAACTTACATCTGACTATAGAATACTTTGGCATCCAGAGGAGTTTATGGTCTATGTATCTAGATAATCACCCTTTCTTAACCCTGCTGACAGTTGCTGGGAAGTGTTTGTGCTGATATGCCTTGTTTGTTTGTTTGTGCGTAAAAGCCTCGCTTTGGTCTGATCAGCCCAAAGATTGTTATCCCTCCTGTGGTTTCTTCAGATAGAACTTTGTCAACCTATATCATACTTTTTTTATTTAAAATATTTATTTATTTAGGCAAAAAGAGGCCAAACAAGCCATACTTGTTCATATAATCCTCCTCTGATTGATGCAGCAATGCTTCTCTAATATTCTGGTGTCTTTCCTCCTTAGCATTTTGTTAAGACTAATTTCAATACTCCTTTTTATAGAGGTGCTGACAATAATGATGATCAACTAATCATTATGAGCATCATCACATGGCAGCTATCGCTCCTTTAATTTTAACGATCTTAAAAATAAGATGCTATACTTTTGTTTTTATATGACTGTTTGTTTCTTTTTTCATAAATATAATTTGAAGAGGAGACAAAACCATGCAGTAAAAGACATCTGGTGTGTAAAATGTGTTACTCTGTTCGACACTGCTCACACACACATCCAGCTGCCCCACATGCTAATGAAGAGCTACGCAAACAAAACATTAACGCTCAAACAGACTCTGGCAGAAAACTTTCCAAAGGAAAATAAAGTATTTTTCTTTGGTTGGTTGGACTAACCTTCAGCGTCATTCGTGATTTTAGATATTTCTTCATTTTCCTGTTTTTTTATTTACATAAAATGAATATTATTTAAATAAGAGCAGAATTTAAATGCACTTCACTTGAAGAACCAAACCCAGCAACAATTAGAAAACTCACATTTTTTATTTTTCAGGTTTGATTAGATTTTTCTATCAATAAATAGGAAAGAGACCTTTGTTCAAATCTTTGAATGTTTTGAAATACGTTTTCAAAAAAAGGTCTGTTATGTGCCTATTTGTATTTCTCTCCACAAATGCAAACTTTTTTAAATTAACCTGACATTTGATACACATTTTTCTAAAGTTTTTTTTTAAATCATTATTATTCTTACACAAAGCAGAGGCAGCTGATCTGCTTTGTAAATATCTCCTATTCTCATTTTGAAGCCAAAGCAACAGCTGTCAGCCTCCTCTTCTGACCAAAGCTCTGACCTGATCCTCCACCTAAAGGGATCTACAGAAACCCCTCCACCCCTTTGGCAAACCTGCAGCAGCAAAGGGAGGATGAGGGCTGAAATCACCTCTCCAAAGGTTTAGTGATGCCTGCAAATCCTGCCCTCTGGCCACACATGCGCATCAAGAACTTTTTTTTCTTTTAATTCCCACATCAGTTCAACTGCTCAGACAGAATAAACATATAGTCAGATAAAGACTACCCCTGAACCCCTCCATTCTTCCACAACTTGAGAAATAAAACACTTCAGACCAAAAGTCAGAAATTGTTTAGACTTCATAGAAAGTGAGGAAACCCGAAAAGAGAAAGATGTGCAGCTCAACTATTAAATTAATAAAGCAGGGTCCCCCTCTCAAATGGGCACGAGCACACATGCATCTTAAACGCATCAGCAGATGTCGTTTGGCCACCATCAAAAGCGCATGAGGCCACGCGCCAGAGTGGACATGAGAAATGACTTACGCTGCTGTTCTGGCCGGACCAGTGCACCATGGCCTGGTTGTGGGATGAATCCCCGGTCAAGGCAAACGTTGAACTGTTAAGTTTTAGCTCCTCCTGCCTCGCCCCGGTGGACCTGCGTTCCTCTCCACTCCAGCGCAATTCAGAGCGCGTCACTCTGCGTCTGACCGCGGAGCCTGTCCCCTTCTCCGGGTCCTGAGTATGGACTTCAGTGCCTGCTCTGCTCCTCCTGGCGCGCGCTCTGTGTCGGACTCCAGAAGTCGGGTTGTTGCCGGTCTCGTGCTGATCACTCATTTTACCCAGTAAAACTTTCATCTTTGCAGACTGGAGCTCATAATGTTCACCCCCCGCGCGCAGGTGGTCTGTACTCCGTCTCAGTTTGGAGCCCGCATTTTCCGCCCGATCTGGAGCGCATTCAGTGGACCCAGCCTCGCAGGGGAGCCGCTGGTCAACCCGGTTTCTTTCCCCATAAACTTCTCCCCTTGACACTGTTGCGGGCACAGTTGTGTCAAATTTAAGCAGTAATTCCTGCGCGCGCCACTTCTTTCCAGGCTGGCACGACCTGCAAGTTATCTCAGCCTCGGCGACGTAGAAGCAGGACATGATGAAAAGCAGGAGCCAGAGCGCACATTGCCACTTTGGGCAGAAGCTGACCTGCCTCTCCATCGCTGGTGGCCGATGCTGTGGATGCCAGAAGTCCTTTTCCCCGACTCTTGTCTCTGCCTTCTCGTTTCGGTGGGAGAGGAACTGCTGCAAGTTGTGGCGTTGCTCAAATGCAGTGTAGTAAAAAGTGGCTCAGCCTAAGTGGTCCAAGTTGAAGGATTTGATGAAATGAAGCCCCGCTCGCTCGTGGGAGGAGCTGAGAATCCAGACTGAGAGATGGAGCAGAATGTTGCCACTGTCTTTTCTCCATATATGTTATTTTCCAGCATCTTAATTAAAGCAACCAGTCATACATTTCCCACTCTTTATTTCTCTTTACATTTATAGAGAAGCTATTTATGGAATTATTCTATTCATCTCTCCTGTTGCAGGGATTTTTTCTTCTAATCTCTCTTCAAAGGAAGAAAATCTCACAAAAAGCTCATTTAGAAGGATCACATTACCTGTTTTAAACCAGATATGTAGCAACTGTGATGTCCCAGCAGGGGCCTCTGGGTCAAATACGCTTGCAATCATACAAATTCAGCATCAGGTATGGACTCAACAGCAAAATATTAAAAACACAAAAACATGAGAATTTATCACCATGGATGATTTTGCATTATTGAACTGGTTTAGATGAGGGGAGAAGCAGCCTGTGCTGTCATGAATAGTTAAAACATTTCCCAGGAAATGCATTTCATGTATAGTTTTGGCACAAGCATCCGCAGTGTCACCAGCAACAAAAGATGAATGTGACTGGCGGAAACAATAAAAGTTCATCTCATTGATAGCAACCCTGCAGCCCTGCGTATAATCACTGGAGGTTACGGTGAATGCTGATGAACATTTAGTTGCCAAAAGGGATGTACAAATGGTCACAGACTATACAACAGCTGGTCGCTTTCGACTTCACAGCAGAGGATGCTGCCATGAGGGAGTGAAACAGTCAGATTGCCTGGAGAGGTGATTAATTTTACCGCAAGAAAAAATATCTATAGGCTGCAACCGATGAAGATGAAAGAGGAAAGGAGTATTGAATCATTGCCAAACAACGCTAAAAGGGATGTTTCACTTTTGTATCCCCTGAACACATTGCAACCTGTGATCTGAACAAGTGTGAATAAATATAAAGACGCTCTGAGACGGTTTTGTCGCTGCTTCATAAATGATTTAAGCATGTAGGATTTCAGTTGAGGAAAAGATTGGGCTTTGGTTTTTCTGAGGAAGATTTAGCTCGTGTTGTTTCTCCTTAGATGGCCTAGAACAATCACAAAAGAGTTTGTCGTTGTGCTCCCAGGTGAGCTTAATTAAAGGGAAACTACGAAAGAGCTTTTTCCACTTTGTTAAGCATGTGACAATTTCCGTGCAGTTGTGGGGAAAAAGACGGATCTTTCTCAGAGAAGTGTGAAATGATACTGTTTTTTAATTAGGCTGCCTACCTCCAGTCCGGGGGAACTGCTATCTTGGAAGTTTAGGTTGCATTCTTTCTCCAACACATCTGAACCAAATATCTGAATTTCTTAATCTACTTGTCATTCAGCTGCCTGTTAAGCAGATGTTCATTTGATTCAGGTGTGTCGGAAAAGAAATACTCTAATGGTTGCAGGGTTGTACCTCAAGGATCAGACTTGGGCACACTGGGCATTTCCAAATCTTAAATGAGATTGTTGTACTGTTGTGTGTGATTCAGAAAGCGAACCACATTGTTCTGGTGAAGATGCAAGGCAAGTCTCTATCAGACAAAAATGTTGTATTGTAGCGTGCTGGTAATCAGCAAATATGCAGGTATATTAAGATGCTGAATTCTGAAAACCTCCACTGGAAGTTTTGTAAACTTAATGTCAATGTATATTGTAGCTGTAATATAGCACCTCATATTCATTCATCCCCATGTTCATAAGAGAAACATGGAGTGGGCTCAGAAATACATGTGGGCTGTTTTTGTCATTGACGGTTTTGTTCAAGAAAATCAAATTATCTATTGAAGACAAATTCTGGTTTAAATATTTTTCTCTGTCATTAGGAGAAATTAACAAACAGCATTCTTAACTTAAAGGAGACATTCTGCTTTTAAATCCTTCCTTTTAACATGTAAATCATTAATTTACTGTCTGTATAAAGTAGAACCACAATGCTTTGGTCTGAATTCCTGCTTATTCTCGCTCCACACACACCTTATAACTCTGTTTTGTTAATTGTGAATGAGGCATGTTAAGCCCCGCCCCCCTCTAGGTCACAGGAAGTTCAACTTTACCCTGTTCCGCCATATTTGTAGCTTGATAGCAACAATACGCTAATCTCCTGGCAGATATACATGTTTTTGGTAAGTTAACTATAAATGTCAACGTATCAGATCACGAATTTGATTACCTGGAACTCCACAACCTAATTTGGCAGACCCACAGCAAATACTGTGATACAAAAAAATGTAATAGAGAATAGAAAAAATTAAACAAACTAAAAAATATGACTAAAAAGAAATATAAAAATGTATTTGCAGCTTCAGTAAGGAAATAAATTTACATTTCCTGCATTCCTAAACACAAAGAGCGCAAAAACATGTATTTATGGGCTAAGAAAGCGGATTTTGCATATGTCCCTTTTAGTTTAACTTTTAACACATGACCCTTTGTGGGGATTCAGCATTGCTTACTATATAAAATTCCTCCTCAGTATGCAGGCAATCAGCATTAATTCACTCAATCTCAGCCTTATACCTATTTTCTTTACATGAGGTATTAAAAGGTCATGAAATGTTTGGTGGTCTTCAGTTAGCACAGCCCAATCCAGCAGAAAATGTAAAACCATTTCTCCCCCAAATCTCCCAAATTAGCAGTATGTCAAACCATGTTTAGAAATTTTGACATGGCCGTTTATCCACATGGCTTGTTGTTTTCTGTTGGGGAGTGTCAACAGAATGGGAGCACTCACCCAGGAATAGTTTTAATGTGTAACCTCTAACCATGTGTGGCAACAACCAAGCTGTAAAACCAACATGTCAATTCCAATTAATCATGGCAAAAGGTAATGTGTTAAAAAATAACTGGTCAGTTGCTTTTGCTAGCTCTCCTTTGACTCCATGCTGATTTGAAAAATATGGATCAGTACAAATAAGACTCAACTTGTTTTGAAATACAGAATACTTTTTTTATTTTCAAGTTCTGCTGTGAGAATTTTTCATAGCATCAAAATATTTCAAGTCTCAAATGTCACCTTAATGCACCACCAAGTGTCTAAACCAGATGTCCTGTGTGATTAAATGTAAAGATTGTAGTTCTGAGACCATTTTATGTAGGTAAAGATGCCTTTTTGATGATTCAGTACCACTCAGAACATCCCTGACCCGCACCAGACAGGAAGTTGTTATGGTTGCGTCTAACAATTTTCATTTTAAAAATATTTTAGCTTAGTTTAAAACCTAAAAGCTCATAAACTTTTCGCGTGTCATTTATTAACAGTGGAATATGCGTCCATACTATCTGCTGCGGGAGTTCAGTCATGTGATCACCATCTGCATTTACATTTCTCCAAAAGCGGACGCAGTCTCTGCAAGTGAGAGGATTCAGCTTTGTCACAGCAAGGCTCCTAACACAGCACCCTGCTGACTCAGCACCTATTCTATGTATTTTATTATTGTTTCATTTGTATTGAGAAGTCTTTGTTTATGTTTAAGCTGTCGGAACCTGATTTCCCTGAGGGAGTCATCCCAAAGGAATCAATAAAGTTAAGTCTAAGTCTAAAGAGCATTCTCTGAATTTCAGTCCTATGTACTATGCACTTTTAACTATATTGGTCATGGGGATTAGAAAATTTTATTCAACCTAGAACCCTCCAAAATAAATTCATTACATGATACCGATCCTACCTGTTTCTAATAAGAGGATTCATGGAAAGCTTGAATACAAAGAAGACAACATACTGTAGCTATATTGTTCCACTGTTCATAAAAGACAACAAAGTTCATAGTTTAAACAAAGCATCTACATTGTCGGCAGCTTTCTCGCGTCCCTGCTGTCATAGCAACAGCGGCCATATTTTGGTAATAATGAGAACTACTAATTAGGGACATCTGTACTCAGATTTATAAACTTCATTGTCTTCATTCTCTGGTCCAGAAACCTCTTGTGGTTGGCTGTCTACTTGTTCTGAGGCCTCCTGTGCTTTAGAGTCTGCTTGTGACTCTGAGACTTCAGAGCCCATAAATGGTGTTTTGAACAGTTCTGGTTTGGACTCTTCTTCTACTGAGAGACGGCCTGGTTCAGATACTTGCCAATCATGCCATCAATGTTATTTTAAAGAAACAATTATCACAGTTTCAATCGTTATCAACATGATATGACCTTTTTGGTTAGTCTTTTTTTTTTGTCTTTGTAGTTAAATGCTAATACTTCCAGCCATACGACAGAGTGGTCTCTTTTTCATCAGCCACCATTACCTTTGATTTTTTCTCTGAAAAAACATGGCCATTCATATTTCCCGGGGTTATTTTCTTTTTAATTGTTGAAATGTTTGTTTTAAGTCATCATCATTTGCTGATCTGTAGATTTTTACCAGTTTCCTGCTTGGTTTATCTAGTGTGCTTAATTTATAGTTGTGGATTTTGCAGTTAATAAGTTTCACATATTGTCCTCTATCCTACCCAAAACAGTCCACACCATGCTTTTAATCACTTTTGCACATTTGTTTAGCTTTCATTCACGGTTTACCTATGTGCAGTGATAAAAACTACTTGTTTAGTTATATAAATGACAAATATGACAACCAATGACAAAAATATCTTCTATATTCACTAAAAATTTCCAAGGGCACAAATTCTTCCCAAACAATTATGTTTGCTCTGCTCTTCAAAGATCATTCTCAGCATGCTGTTCTTTCCTTATATAATAGGCTGTATGTATCGAACAAGAAGAAACCCAATCAGTTTCCCCTCCTCAATTTAATTTTGGGACTGAGTATCCCCACTGTCTCACTCTTTACTGTATAGATAAAAAGTGCTTCTTTTCCCCACGGCACACAGCATTGGGCAGACATATTGTGCTGGATTAATGGTGTTGCAATAGACAGTGCCCACTTGGCTTGCAAACACTTATCAACCAGTCTCCGCTGAGTGTATGTGTGTGTCTGTGTGTGTGTCCATGAGCATACGAGCGTCTCCTGTGGTAACCGTCTCACACCGTATCATCTCCTCTCGTCTGGACTCGCCATCCATTCACAGCAAATCAATGTCCTGCCAATAGTAGAAATGGATTTTTGAGGATGTTGCAGAAGGCAATATGCAGGCTTGAGCTGTCTGATTTGTGTACAAGCCCTCAAACTATGAATACTCAACAAGGTGAGGTGCTTTAGAGATCAGATGAAAGCTTTCTCCTATGACCTAAAGGAGAACACAGATATGTCCCCTAACAACCAATAGCTTTGCTCAAACTAATTGTAGCTAAATGAGCATTACTGAAAGCTGTTTAGCAGTCAGAGTTGATCTTTAGTTTGCAAAAATACACAATACATGATTTAAATGTTCAGACCCCTAAATCTTCAGGGTATCTGACGAATTGTGGTCAAATACAAACTCCTTTATACTAACTGCATCCATCTCGTCAAAGATTTGTCTGGATGTCTTTTAACAAGTGTCTAAACTTTCCTTCTTTATGGTACTTCCCCATCAAGTTGAGCATTTATATTAAGATTTTATTGCTTGTGTTCATAGTTTTACTTAGCGGGTTTTTTTTGTTTTGTTTTGTTTTGTTTGTTACATGCAATATAGACCCTTGTTCTCTACGGAAAACATCTTAAAAGTATCTTTTTAATGAATGAAAGAAAATAGGAAATCTAAAAAGAGTGAAAAGTTTTTTTTTTAAGGTAAAATAAATTATGGTGATTCTTTTCATTCTGATAGCAAAACATTTTTGTGAGTGGAAAAAAAGTTTTTGAGATAAAATATTCTGTGACTGAATATTTTAAAATAATTAAACATTTCATTTTTGTTTTTTCTTTAAATCTCAAGAAACAATTTTTACTCTCAAATATTTATTTTCTTTGCTGTTAGACTAAAAATCTTTACTTTAAATATAATTTTTTCTCTCTCAGAACTTTGTGTATTTGCTATGGAAGTGAAAACCGGGCAGGAGGCGGGCTCATCCTATTGGTCATTCTTAGCCAGACTGACAGCTGGATGGCGATCATGTCTGTACGGTGATTATACCTTTCTCCCATCAGTCTGATAAAACCGTGTCACTCAGCTTCAGGCTCAAATCTGCTGATGTCCCTCTCACCACAAATTGATGTGACACCTAAATACCATCAGCAGTACTTAAGTCTGCAGGTTAGGAACTGACACCTGTCGTCTACCTCCTCCCTGCCGCGATCATTATTTCTACACCTCCAGCTGATTAAACAGCTGATATTTAGACTCTGAGACGTCATTCAGCTGGCTTGTTATAATGGCTATAGACCAGTTAGCTGCCCCTTTATGGAGTTCCTCCCATTTGCTGTGACTCAAACTGAAAAAATAGGGTTTCCCAAACATTTTACCAAGTCATCCCTGAAAACAAGCAGCTTTATTTTAGGTCAACAAAAGATCCACTTGACAACATCTCTTTGTAAAATATCAGCCTTCTTTGAAACCATTTGAAGCTTTTTTTTTTTTGCTGCATTTGTATGCAACGCATCTTTCTTGACCTTTGAGACACATCCCATGTAAAAGACTGTTGCTTTTTTTAAAATTCATATATTTTCAGGCATTTCCCTTTACCCTGACATTCATCGATGAAGCCTCTGCAGCTCGGTTATCTTCAACACAGTGAACGCTTTGCAGCACTGGAGCTGGATTCTTTTCATTTTTTTTTTCCAACCAGACCGATGGATACAAAAGAAGCCTAATAAATATAAATGTGGACCTGCTGTGAACAAGTACAAGTAAGAGCAAGAGGAGAGAAAAGCAAAAAAAAAAGAAGAAGAATGGAACCCAAAGAAGAGGCTGGGGCAGAGGGAAGGGATAAAGAGTGGATTGAGTAAATTATTTTCTTTCATATTTGTTATACATGCACAGCTGGGAGCAGGCTCTGGATTGGAGCAATCAGTTTGCTGGGGACTCGTGGAGATGGGGGGGGGGGGGGAACACATCTGAGAGCATCTGTCAATGTGCAACACTTTTTGAAATCTTTGTGTCTAAGCCTGCCTTTAATTGCAAAACCATTCACCCATTTTCTTTTTACATACCAGTTTCCCAGACATAGACTGCAGCCTGCATTAAAGTGAGTCTTTCAAAAACCCAGAAAAAATGCAGTGGTTACTCAGGTTTCTATTTCCAGTTCCTGAATTACATCTTAAGCAGTTTCCCAAATTGGCTGAGCCACGGCTCTGCTCCTCATTGTCATTGCCGTCTGAAAAGCAGTAATTATATGATCCATTTTAAGTTGGCTATGAAATCCCAAATTAATGGCAGCAAGGGATTGCAGAAATAAAGCAGACTGATTCTGAGTAATGCTGTCATCTCTGACAAGAGCCAACATCTAAGCTTGATGGACTCGGTCTGACTGCAGTGTATAAAAACCATGCAGGATCATAATGTGTCCAGGCACTCAGAGCCGTACTCTTGTGCTAGTCTTTTGCACAATTCAACAACAGTGTGATTCAAAGTGCTTTACAGAGATTTTTAAGATTAAGAAAACATCATTTAAAATTTAAAACGAGAGTAAAATTGAAAAGAAAAACATCAAGTGGATCTTTAACCTGGATTTAAATAAAATGAAGTGATATGCGACTTTT
>JBAMIG010000004.1:26210673-26221180 GCA_037177335.1 Kiunga ballochi
GAGAAGAAGAGAAGTCACCTAATTCAACGGAGAATGATCTGGAAGTGAGATAGGAGCGAAACCAGGATAAGGCTGTGACAGTGATACCAATGTGATTTTCCAGTCAGTTCAGGAGAATATTGTGATCAATAGTATCGAAAGCAGAAGTCAGGTCAAGTAAAATTAGGACTGAACATGTTCGAGAATCGGCAGTGAGAAGCAGGTCACTTGTTACTTTAATAAGAGCAGTTTCAGTGCTATGATTACTATGTAAGCCAGATTGAAACTTTTCAAAGATGTTGTTATGTTTCATGTGATCTGTAAGTTGGAATCAATCAACTTGCAGGATAGAGTTAAATATATCCATCCATCCATCTATTTTCTACTGCTTACAGGTCGCAGAGGGCTGGAGACAATCCCAGCTGACATCGGGCGAGGGGCGGGGTACACCCTGGTCAGGTCGGCAGTCCATCAAAGGGCAAGACACATAGACATACAACCATGCACACTCACTCCTATGAGCTATTTTAGAGTCTCCAATCAGCCTATCCCCAAGGTGTATGTCTTTGAACTGTGGGAGGAAGCCGGAGTACCTGAAGAGAAACCACACTAACACGGGGAACACATGCAAACTCCACACAGAAAGGTCATTGTTCAGGCCCAGCCAAGGCTCGAACCAGCAACCCTCTTGCTGTGTGGCCACAGTGCTAACACTGCTCCACCTTGCAGCTCTTTGTCATTTTAATAATAAAATACAGGAACATCATACTGAATTTACAGAAAGGAAAGGACACAAAAAAGGAGTATAACATGTTTAACCTTGAAGTGTACAGCAGCAGAAGACCCCGCTGGGTGCCATTCCCCTGAGCTAAGAACAGGAAGCAAAGGCTGCCGTTTACACAGACACATCAATACTGGACAATAAAGAATGGAAAATATTGCCTGGTTTAACAAGTCTGTTTCATTCTAATTGAGATGGTTGGATCAGACTTTGGCAGAAATGCTGTGAAAGCATCCTGTTTTAGACCAATGCTTCAAGCTGCTGGTGTTTTTTGTCTGTTTGTTTTTTGGGTTTGGAAGAAGAAGAAGGGGGGGGGGGTGTCCTTTGGGCTTCTTTCCCAGGAATTTCTAACCTTGCATAATGAGCACATGCTTGGGCTTTGAGCATCACATAAATGGCAACATAGAAGACAAATTAAATGTTGTAAATGTGGCATTGGAGATCAGAGATCATTAGAGATCTCCAAATCCAGTCCTGCCAGTATCCTGCAGGTATGCCATGCTTCCCTGCTGCAACACACCTGATTCAAAAGAGTGGGTTTGAACAGACTTGTGAAGAACTTAACAAGCTGTGGATATCACTTTGATTTGAATCAGGTGGGTTTTAGTTGTGAAACTTCCAATACGTGCAAAACATTGACATTGAAGACCACAATTTGAAGACCACAATTTGAGTAACTTATCAGTTAAAGATACAAGAGTTATGGCTGATTTCCATTAGACACTCTGTTGTAATGTAGAATCCCGACACTTAGTGACAGTAATGTGTCAGTTGTTCAACAAAGTTCAATAAGCAGAAGTAGTATTTAAAAAGGAATAAAGTGAAAGACAAATATACAAGTATATGTAAGAACAATCCCATTTATCGAGTATGGTTCAGTAAAAAGAGCAAACCGAGAGCCGAGAGGTTGGTTGTTGGCCGATGCGTCCGTCACCGACGCACTAAAGCTGTAAATACTAGAGCTGCATCTGGAAAACAAACATCCAACACTGCAGGAACTTTTGCTGAGCAAAAACTGAATCAGCTACAGACGCACAAAATGTTCGTCATGTTTGGCAGCTATATAAAAATATTAGTATATCAGTATATATTAGTAAAGTAGATTGATTTATAAGTTGGGTTTTGTACATGTTTTAGATATCTATGTTTAAACTCCATCTCCATACTCCATCTTTTTCCATCAGTTTTTTTATCCTTAACTTATTTCTCTACCACTTAGTCCAATTCAGGATCTCTTCTGTCTTATGCTTTCGGAAAACATAACATTTCAGAATTGAGGTTTTAAATGTGTTTAAATGTGAGGTTTTAAAAAGCCTGAGCTTAGTCCATTACCTATGAGTTATTATCCTCTTTGCCATCTTGTTGTATATGTGCAGTTTAACATACATGTGATATTTCCGTCTTGTTATGATCTCTTTGTAACATGTAATAATTTTTCATTATCTTTTAAAGTCATATTTTACAAGGTTTCTGCAGTTAGACTGCCAGTAGCTCCAATGGAAAGATGTGCCTAACCTGTTACCAGAAGATGGAGCTGACGGATGCCGAGTGTACATCCAGAAATATAACAAATCCATTACAGTATTATACAGAAACGCATTTTAAAGTTATAACATCTGTACGAGGTTTTATTGAATTCTATATCCAACCACAGGATGCAACCACAAACCTCAAATAACCACATCCGTGATTTGTTAATGGCCCATGATGCTCTTTGCACCCCACCTTCATCCGGTCATGGACTAAAACAAATATTGCACACCAGAACTCCTGCCCACACTTCTGTTATTTGTGTGTGATTTAGAAATGGTATGTATGAGATCATTGAAGCACACATCCTGTAGATGAGTCTGACATTTAAACCAGACGTGCGCTTCACTGAAGCTGACAGCTGTGGTAAATAATCAGATTTCTCTGTATGTAGAGAAGGATGCTACTTCGTTTGATGGCTTTATATTTCAGAGAAGCAGCTTGAACAGAATTTAGCTGTGACACTTCAGTTCATTCAGATGGAAAGGAACTTTAAAGCTGTCTGTGTTTACATGTTAAAGTAGTATAGCTGATAGAATGGTCAGTCAGCAACAATAAACATAAAAAAAGAGGAATTGATGGGATGTTTGCTGAAATTATTCCGTTTATGAGCAGAGTTCAACAAAACATAAAGGGTTTATTTAGAATTCATCTTTGGGAGAACACATTGATTCTGCTCAGCTTTATTTATTCATTATAGGAAATGAGGAACAAAAACCTGTTCTGTGCTTTCTGGGATTTACTGGAAGTAAAATAATGCTTTCTCTTTCACTTATTTAGTAAAATAAATTGAAAGAGGGGTTCTGTTGCTTTTACCAGTGCTTGTTCATACAAACATGCACCAGCAAAGAAAGATCAAAACCCCTAAATGTTCCTGTGGCATCAATTATTAAAAATGGTGAACCTCTGTGTCTTACAGAAAACAAACTGGGTTTGCAGATCTCAAAATGAGACGTTGTTTTCATCTGCTGACACTATTGTTACAGCTTTAAAGGAGGGAACAGTGAGCATTTTGCAAAAGGTTTTTTTTTTTATGTCAGAAGCTTCCTCACATACATCAGCCAATACTTTTATATGCTTTGTATTTTACTTGTCTGGGTGATTTTTGTTTATTTTATTAGTCTGTATTTGTAAAATAACTACATGTACATAGTTCATTATATTGTCATACATAGGTATTCTTGTTTGGCTTTTTTTCTCATTTGATGATGTTTAGACATTGATTTCTTCCATAAAATGAACCCATAACTTAATATAATAAATTGCAAAGCGCATTTTTTAAAAATTGTGCTCACTTTTTTTCATGATTAAAAATATCTATATATATATATATATCACTATTTTCAACTATATTATTATAGCTGTTTGTAACGCCACTGAATGTTTAAATGATCTTAACGCAGGAGACGTTTGCATGTGTTCTATGAAAAAACATCCCACTTGGTGTGTCTGTGTGTGTGTGTTGTAAATAATTGGGTACATTTGGCTGTGACTGTTGCATAAAGACGGCTGTGTGGAAACCTCTGAAGAGTTATGTTTTATTGAATGTGAAAGTCGATGACTGATCCATGGGCAGATACAGAGAATGCTTTTCACTGCGAGCTTTGCTGAACGGATCAGTATGAATATGTAGTTTATGGTAGAACAGCATAAGATGCTTTTAGTCCCTGGAGAACTTTTGTTCTTATCGTCTTGTTGCAGTCAACCCTGAGAAATCTGTGTTTCACTTAAGTTTGTCCTCTAGCTTCAGCATTTGTGTGTTTACTGTCTGCTATTTTTAGTTCAGATGAGTTTGAATGGTAAATCTCTGAAACTGTGACGCAGGGTAACTTGCACTGTAATTAGTTAAATGTGACCCCGTGCTGTAATTAGATCCCCAGAGAAAATAATGGCTTGTACACAACTGAATGGCGATTCAGTGAAATGTTTCTTGCTGGAGGCTTGATTGGAGAACAAAATCCATTTCGGGCTTCCAATTTAAATCCACATTTTCGGAAAAGCTATTAACCTTTCTTAATATTATTTATTTAATTTGATATGTTTATATAACTATTTTCACATGAATATTAATATTGCTTGATTCCTGTGTAACAGGAAGTGATGGTCACATTGTGTGATGTGCATGTTCATGAATGAGTAGTGAGCCTGTCCTCAGCAATGTACAGACATCATCCCATTTTAACATAATAGCAAAGAATTGCAGACTATTATAAAAGCTCAAAAAGTGAAATGTGACATGGCGCTTTGCTCAGTGTTGAATAGAAGCACTATTTTGAGTGATACACCCATGAGTCTTTTTTTTTTTCAGGTTTCTCCAGAGATGCAAATTTTTGTTTAAGACAAGGCTCAGACCCGGACATTCAAGTTAAAAATTAATTCAATCGTGACCTCTTTAGACCAGAGAATCTTATTTTTCATGATCTGGGAGTCCTTTGTGTGTGTTTTTTGGCAAACCATGTCGACTTTCATGTATCTTGCGCTAAGCAGCAGCTTCTGTCTGGCCTGATCAACTCTAGAACCTTCTCCCATCTTCTAATTACACCTCTGGAGCCCAGTGATGTTTTGATTTTTCTCCAAATGCTCGGTCTGGCAGAACATCCAGCTGAAGGAAGACTTCAGGTCATCCCTGACGTCTGTTTAAGGGTTATGTTGGCCACTTCGCTCTTTGCGGTACAAAAGATTTTTTAACCTTGCTGGTATCTGATGCCTTCCACAGTTCTATCGCTGAACTCCTAGGGCACTACCTCCCAGTTATCAGTTGCTCAGACCTGCACTGTGAGCTGTAGGGTCTTACATGGACAGGTGTGTGTGTGTGTGTGTGCATTTCTTGATAAAGTCTAATTTTAACACAGTTTGACTCCAAAAAACACCCAAGCAAAGCATGCAACTGCAGGAAAGGGTCTGAATACTTATGCCGTCTGATATTTCAGTTTATATTCTCTGATATATATTTTATTAAATGTCTGCTGTTAGGCTTTTATGATACGTGCACATAAATCAGGACAAAATACATTTAATTTATTTCAGCAAATGGCTGCAATTCAACAAAGAGGGGATCTGAATACCTCCCAAACCTCCTCTAAGAGTCTGCAGAAGTGTGAAGGAACAAGAACAGTTTGATGAGTTTCCATCCAGTCAGAGGCGTAAAGAAAGGAACAGTATTCACATCTGCAACTTCAGTGTGACAGACAGTCTCTGGCCTCCACATTTACAAAATATTGTTGTTTTTTTTAACAACTTTGCAACATTTTTCTGCACATTCTTTTTTTACAGATTCTTTTTGCAGAATGATTTAATTTGCAAACATAAATTATGAAAATATTTGCAAACCTTCATTAGGAGCTGCAAAACCTTTATTATTTTATATTAAGCCCAAACGTATGCTAACATCAAGGTGATATGCAGTCCTGGGAAGTTTGTGTTTATCTTAGCAGGACAAGCCGATTCCAGCTTCAGCATCTGATTAGTTTAACATGCCCCAGAAAGATAACAATTAATTTTGACCCACTTCACTTGATATGTGTGCAGAGTCTTACAGAGCATTACAAAATAGAGACAAATGACTTCATGACACTTTCTGTCCAACTAAGACTCTTGTAGTTTCACTGAATAGTGCTGTCATGCAGAGAAACATTAATAATTACTTGCATCTTTTGCAGATACTTCATTGATAAATTGCTTGGAAATTATGCTTATTGGCATAAAGAAGATGTATTGAGATGAGTTGTGCAGCTGCGGATGTTTGAGGTGTCTCCTGCAACGCTGAGGTTGATTTTTGTAATGGATTAATACCAACAACTTTTTCTAGGTTCCTGCAGTGTGCTGGTTTTATGTATAATCACTCAATGACAGGATTATTCCTGGTATTAAATGCTTCTTGAGCTTTGAAATTATTCTGCTTTTGATTTTTCTACCAGCTTTCATCCAACCAGGAGAGTCTCTCTAAGATCAAAGATCTCTTTTGCAAACACTGTCTAGCCAAGTCATCAGCAGCAGCACAGCAAAAGCAGAGTCTTTACTAATTCTGACACTGTGCAGAAATAAATTAAACGTGGCAGCAAAGTCTTTCAGAAAGTCTATCATTAGTAATGAAGTTGTCTCTGCAGTATAAGGAATAAACGGATCTTTACTGATGTAATCTCTCTTTAACTTCTCAGTTCACAACTTGACTCCATTTTGACTGGAAGTCATTTTCCATGGATGTTTCTTTTTTTCCTGCAGTGCACATTCGCTTCCACTTTCACGCCGTAGTTATTGGTGACTGCAAGGAGGTGATGTGTGCTTAATGTCTCATGTATGCTGAAACGGAAAATAACATTTAATCTGCTGAAACTGGAATAGTTTTTACCTGAAACTAATCAGCCAAGGGATTGATTTACATTTTATTTGAAATAATCTGGCATGATAATTTGGAAAAAGAACCACAACAGGAGAGTTACGTTTCCTTACAAACCCAAAAAAGCCAACCAGGGTACCATCTTCTGATGTTGAATTGCATTACTTTAAAAATGGAGTTACTTCTCTAGGTCCTTTCTATTAGAGCATGTGTCATAAACAGGCACAGCGAGGCATATAGAGGCAGGTAACACATAAAAGGTGTCTAATTAGCTCATATCGAGTTTATGGTCCCTAGAGAAGAATTCACACAAACAGAACCAAACAGGAGGAATGGTGTTGCTTAAATCAAAGAAGCAAATAAAATAACGAGACTAAATAAAAAACTAAACTTTAATTATCTAACGTTAAAAGGAAATAAAGAGAAAAACAGGCATAATGTTTACACAACTATGGTTAATGATTGATAGTAAATAGCATTTCAGGCAGCCTTAGAGGGGAAAGTCTTCAATAAGACTAAGAGGTTGAACCCAATCTGACATCTTTTAACACTTTTCAAGTCATTTACAATCAAATCTACAACCAGTCACATATCTAAGAGTTTGGGATGTCTAGAAAATGAACAGCTGCCCCTGAATGAGGTAATGCTGCATCTTTTATCCCTGGACTGCACCTGTGGGAGGAGCCAATCCAAGCTAGGTGATGAAACGTGATGATTTACATCCAAAGGGGGGAGAAGTTAGACTGGGGATGTCCAAAGTTGGGTCATTGTCCTGCAAGTTTTCTATGTGTCCCAGATTTAACACATCTGACTCAAAGTAAATGGATCCATTAGAACATGAAATTCTGCACAGAGACACATTCATTTGGGTCAGGTGTGTTGGAGCAGGGATGCAAGGAAAACATGCAGAATTGTGGACTTCCAGGGCCAGAGCTTTACACATCTAATAAGCCATGACAGCTGCTTTATTTGCCAAGTAAACTAAAAAGATTTTTAAGGAGAAATGAAAACTGAACAGGACCGCAAGTGTCGTGCTTCTAAAATCTGCAGGACTGTTTCTGCTTGTAAGCTGTTCTGATATCTAGCTTTTAGGTGCCATAATTGTTTTCAAATGTTTTTACATCCTTTTTAAACTTGTCCCGTCGGGCATCATAACAGCAGAACGATGGTCTGCTCGCTGTGTTGTTGAAAAACTTTGCACTCATTGTCGGTGCATCATTTATGTATACGTTCAAAAGGATGGAGCATGAACAAAAGGGGGGGAAAAAGAGAAGAAAAAGGGGGCATGAATATTGCAAAATGTCTGTGTTTCCTTGAGTTTTTTTCTAAATAAAAGCAATATTTTTAGGTGCTTAAAACAACAAATAGTGATTTGCAGGTGTCTGCATAGAGTGGTGTTTCACAAATATGCAAAATGTGTGAATTATGTGAAATCTTATTGTTAACAAGTGCAGGGAATTTGCCACAGCTTTTTAAAACCCCATTTTATCTTTCTAATTGTAAAACGTAATGTTTTGCTATCTTACCTGAAATAAAACAGTCACATGACCAACACATCCTGGGGCGTGTAAATGAGAAATAGGCGTTTCCGTTTCACTCTTGTGCTACATTTCTACATATAAACTTCTGAAAAGCTACCTCATGAGTGCTTACAAATGTATTTGGAATATTTAGAGAATTTATAAATTTAGATGTTTCCATTACGATGTTTTATGTTATTCGGGTTTTGGGTAATGTAAACACAAATATAGAAGGCAACAGCACCCGCTACTCAATCTAAACAGGAAAAACTAGACAAGCTGCTGTAAGAAACGGAAAACCATCTGAAATATCTTCAAGAAAAACAAGCTAGCAATCATCAGGAGCACCTATAAAAATAAATAAATCATGAATCACACAAATAAAAGCATCAGCAACATAAAATACATGCAAATACATATAGTTATTGATGAATAAACGACAATTATATAGTAATTCTATCAGCGGGATGGATGTGGAGACAAAATATTAGGAATGACAGGTGACCATTCAAACTACATAAAATCCAACTTTATTTCTAAAAATCTGTCAATTTTGAAGGCAACACAAAGTGCTTTTAAATGGTTTAATCGATTAGACTGCGGTGTCGGACCCCTGCCGCCCAGACAGGAGCAATCCCCATGGCAACAAACCCCAGACCAAGCAGGCTGCACCCCTTCCCAGCGTGGAGGATTCCCATTAGGAAAAAAACGTGGAAATAAAACAATTAAATAACCTTAAAAAACAAAGAAAAAATTAGAGCAAATTTAATATAAATAGACATACAGAGCTTCATGTAATTTGCTTAAAAATAAATAAATAAATCAAGTGATTGAAGGCAGATCAATGGGAGATCGTCCACCACCCAGGGAACAGGCGCTGAGGGACTTATCAGGTGATCAATTCTCTGCACACCAGTAACAGTAAAGTGGGGAGGACCAGTAAAGACCATTTCGTTTTAAAAACTGCTTCTGCATTTTAGCTTGTTTTGTTCAATTATAGTATCACTGTGTATAGCTAGTAGTAGTAATACAGTATTACTAGTAGTCACTACTGTTACTGTATACACAGTATTTGTACCTGACCAGGTGAATTTATAATCTCATGATGTGTGAAATCTTAGAACTGACCAAGACTGGTAGTGTTCCTTAGACTTTCACTTCCATGCTTTATAGTGAGACCCGTGTGGTGACACAGTGGCTTGAAAAAGGAGCCATGTGGGCTGGTGCATAACTTTATGAAGGCTGGGTGTGATTTATTTTCCTCTAGGCATATTACTGTGCAGCAAATTTGAATTATGATGTTCAAATTGCACTGGAATATTGAGCGGTTTATGAATTTCATGGATGGGCTGGATGAGCTTCGAATACAAGGAGGTTACTCTGACAATTACAGGGAGGCTGGTTGTAAAGTCTGTGTGACTGAATAGATAATACTCAACAATAAATTAAGCAAAAGTGTCCTACTGCTGAGTTTATCTATGTTCGTGGTATCTGCAGCCTGAAGCAAAGAACATTTAGCTTCACTTTGTTCTACTCTATTAAATTACTTTTATTTTTATGATTCTTCCAACTGAAGTTCTTGTAACTTTACTTTTTTTAAGTCCCTGCTTTTTTTTCTCATTCATTTTCTCCACATAAATCTCAGTAACTCCTAAAATACAGTTTGGTTCAGAGAGCCAGTTTGTTTAGGTCACCTGCAATCATTTTTTTGGGGTTTTAATGGTCGTAGTGTCTTATAGAGGGTAGACTTGACCTGGTTATGTTTCTGTACAGTGAAGTGAGGGTTCTACACACTTACTTCCTCGGTTATTTTAGGGAGAGTTTAGTGGGGAAGCCGAGTTAGCAGATATTCCAGACTTCATAAATGAGCTATGCAGAGGGCCGCAGGAGACAAAAGGGCAGAAGCCAGGAAAAGAGAGAAAAAAAGGAAAAAATGTAAAAAACCAGGAAAGTTTGACTTGGCCTAATATTATCTAGGTTTTTTATTTCATAAAAAAAAAAAGATAGTGGATAGTTTGTTAAGGGTTCATTCAGGACTGAAAATGCTTTAATGCTTAATTTTATGCTAAATTGGGGCCCATTTCCACATCTTGCTGATATATTATTTAGATTTTTTTTGTCCTTTTTCAGCATGCAATGGCTGGTCACTTACAAAAATTATCCAAGGAGTCCAGCAAGATGCAACATCAGACCTTTCTTTGCTTTGTTGAGAGTATTGACTCCAATTGACTCAAGGGCTCAGTACACGTATATATATATATAAATATATATACAGGACTGTCTAAGAAAATTAGAATATTGTGAAAAAGTTCTTTATTTCCTGTAATGCAATTAAAAAACATGAAATGCCATACATTCTGG
>JBAMIG010000004.1:26302321-26314132 GCA_037177335.1 Kiunga ballochi
TATATGGGATGAATTTGATATATATACAGTATATATAAAAAGATATATATATAAAAGGTCTTTTCCAAATGCATCCCATAACACCAAATAAAATAAACACAAAAAAACAGAAATGACTTTTAGTATTATAAAAATAAAAATAATATAAGAGAAATTAGGGTAAAATTAACTAAAGGAAATTAAGGACTGGGATAATATCAAATACATTTTAATATTAAAGAGATAGAAAGAAAAATGAAGCCAAACAAATATTAATAAAATAAAGACCATTAAGACTTATATAGATTAGAAATTATCAATTAAAAATAAAAGATAGAATAAAACAAATGATGGACTAATTAGTTTAATTAAAAACTACTCAGAGAGCACAGACCATAGTCAAGCTAATTTCTTTCTCACATTAAATTTCCTGAAAATGACCCGAACCTCCAATAATAATGGATTTTTTAAACATTCCTGGATCCAGACAGTTAACCGGATCACCTCCTAAATGTAATCATTTGTTTCTTGTCCCATTATTGAAACCCCATTGAAACTTTCCTGAAAATGTCATAAAAATTGGTTCAAAACTTTTTGAGTTATTTAGTTCACAGACAGACAGAATAACTTTCCCAAAACAAATACCATATAATAAAAGTACTGCAGATGGTGTCAAAGGGGTTGATGACCGATCATTTATTGGAATTATATTGCATCAGTTTGTTAAACTGACAGCAGAGTGAAAAGCCTGGTTGAGCCCTTCCATCCTGCAGCAGTACGTCAGCAGACATCTTCATCCACTCACACTTGAATTCTTACACGTATGATTGTAAGCTTTAATGACCACATAAAAGCTGTAGTTAGGCTTTCACTGCTTATGTGCTGACTAATTGCTGGAAAACATACTCCCAAACCCACAAGGAATTTACCTCTAATCTGTCACTTAACAGATTCTGAGAGGACTTTGGCACGCTGTAGGATGTAAGAAATGTTGTTTATTTAACAGAAAATGAACAACTGGCAGGGATTTCTACAGAGATTCAAGTCGCTTTCAAAGCTTTTGTCTGGGATTGATTTCATTATTTCTTATATTGCATTTCAGATTTTCATTTATAAACACAAAGAGATCGGATGCCAAGCTTTGGAGTCATCCGAGGACAAGAAGTGCATGTTTCACAACATTCAACAGCAAATACTACAGAGTCCTTTGCAGCTTTAACATTGACTGAGGAAACTAATAAGAGTCTGGAAAGCCAAAGTGCTCCGTTGTTTCAAAGTGTTTGAAACATCAGGAAAGTCATTCTGTGTTTACATGACAAAGCTGCTATTCTTTATGAGGACTGTATCTGCTTATTAGCTGTTCCTCTTGGGTCTCTGCTTTAATTATTTGGCTCAAACTTTTCTGTTATTGCTTTTCTTTAAGCGTGGAAAGCTGGGCTGTACTTTAAAACACTCTTTTTTAGCTTCTCATTATTGACAAATTCATTTCAAAGCCAAATAACAGTGTTGCTTGTAACAGAGCAGCAGTTGCACTTGCAGAGCATCACATTTCAGTTTTATGTGACTTTTAAAAGCATCACAAATTCACCCGAGAGACAGGGACCTCGTTACATTCTCAGCTTGTTAACCTGAACACAGATCAGACAGATGTGCTTTCAGTAAATCTATTTATGATGATGAGATATTTCATCTTTTTAATGCGTAACATGAAATTAAGGCTTTGACATGCAGCCTCTTTAATGATTTATCATGTTTTCATTGTTATTTACACAAAGAAAGTTCTGGCATTTTAACAAATGACCCAACACAGACTTAGTTTATTTTCTGTGTAAACAAAAAGGGGAGCCTGGAGGGATGTTCGCTCCCTGAATCCTGCATAAAAGCAGTTTTACTTCTTGATAATGTCTAGTTTGCCAAGTGAAATCACACATGTAAATTGGGAAAGAGCACACAGAGTGAGAGTCAAGCAGCTTTATTTTTTAATTAAGATTTTCTGAGACTGAAAGGCGTGTATAGAAATGAACACACAGCAACCAATATAAACACCTTCTCCTACACATGTGCACCAAACGTTAGGAATATATATATATATGTGTGTGTGTGTGTGTGTGTGTGTGTGTGTGTGTGTGTGTGTGTGTGTGTGTGTGTGTGTGTGTGCGTAGACAGGATCCTGTTTTGTTAGTTTTGTTTCATTAGGTCTGCTTCATGTTTCCTTCATGTGTTTAGCTAAGAGAACAAGACATTGGTTTGTAATCACAACATTAAAATAAAACCCCTTTTACATAACTTATGAGGATTTCCTGCCCGTAACCTTAGACTTCTGGGTTTATTATTCAGTGATGTGTTATACCAATACACCCAAAGGTTATGCTAAGACATTAGCAGCTGGGATGAGATTTTGCTACATGAAGACACAGATAAGTGCATCTACAGTTTTATTACCCTATAAGAAATTATTTATATTTATATTATGGAACCAATTAACTGTCTATATTTTAGCAATTGGTGTTTCACGTAAAAAATTAAACTCCAAATCACTGAGAATCCTTATTAACCATTAATGGTATGGCCTCCCCACGCCAGGTGTTTGGTGTTAGCTAGCTTACTAGCTAGCACCATGTTGCTTGCATTTGCATGTGATGTTGCCTTTCCATTTACTCCACAGTATTTAGCAGCTGTTGAAAACACTGACCAGTACATAAGCGTTACATTTGAGTATGTAGTAAAGCCTGCCGTACACAGGAACAATTTGCTTAGTGAAAGTCTCTCGAGACGGTTTGCTCAGCAGAAAGCTTGCCGTGTGCACCTTGTTTTCACTGATTTTTCTGCCTCACAAGGCCTTGAAGTGAAAATCAAACGTGTTGGATGAGGCAACAACTCACCATGTGCAGGTTATGAAAGGTAAGTGCTGAGAGCAGAAATTCAACTGACCAATCAGGATGCATTTTCCGCTCACATGATTTGCTCACATGGTTCCAAGATGGTGGTTCCCCCTCTTGCCAGAAATGAATGAAACTGAGGAGGAGGTGTATCAGATGAGGTGACATCATATAAACAGGGATATTTTTGCTACATTTCAACCAATTTATCTTCCAAAACATACTCCTTTACAACTTTGATATTGGTGGCCATCTTGCGATCATGTGAGCTGAGAATAACAAAACAGTACCAGTTTCATATGTCATCTTTGCAGGAATATTATTCCATTGTTTTTTTTTCCATCAAAGGTCAGGAAAAATCAATCATAGCTGTAAATCTTAAATAATATAAATTCTAGATGGCTTGATATACATCGGTAAGGCAATATGGCAGGGATGAATCTGAACAGAGACGAACTGTGTTGTGAAATAAAAACAAACTGTGAATGTTTCCTGTTCTTGTTCTCCAATTACATGCATGTCTCAACTGGAGGATTGTCTGTGGGCTCAGTTTTAATAGTTCCGTATGATGATTTTGTGCAACAGATTCTCACGGTATTTTTTTTAACTCAACTTTATTTATAAAGTCTTTAAGAACAACTATAGAAACAAGAGGCTGTACAAATCGGCCAAAGCTACAAAGGAAAATGAAATAAATAAAAAGGAGATAACATAGATACTACAGTAGAATAATTGTTCATTTCTTCTAAAATTGTATAAAAACAATAAAATCATTCTAAATTAATGCTTATAATTTTATTTCAGAGTCACAGTGAGTCGTCCTGAAGAAGCAAATGAAATGCTGTTTGGATGATTCACTAATTATTTAATTTTGTGAGTGGTAAAAAAGCAGGAATGTTCTGGAAAATGAAAAAGCAATTGTGTTATTGCATTTTAATTTGCATTATGGTACTGAATCCCTTTCATATTTCTTGCCTGTGATTGAATTGTAAAGTTGCACATCGCACTCTTTGTGAGATATCACAAGCAGACTCAGAGCTGATTACAGCAGATCTGTTTTCCGTCAGTCT
This sequence comes from Kiunga ballochi, assembly GCA_037177335.1. Lineage (NCBI taxonomy): Eukaryota > Metazoa > Chordata > Actinopteri > Atheriniformes > Pseudomugilidae > Kiunga > Kiunga ballochi. The sequence goes on from JBAMIG010000004.1 coordinate 26,306,250, forward strand.
CTCTGGCACGTTGCAAAATGTCTCACAACTCAACAGTAACTTACAGCTTTTGAAAACAACATCTTCACTTCATCACCACAGGGAAGAAGAAAGGTTTAAAGAAATAAACTCTCTACCTTAAGCTGTTACAGTAAACTGTGGGGTGTAATAAGTTCTGCCTCACTTATTATTTTTATCTGCATACCATTCATTTACAAATATTTCATGAGGGACTTATTCTTTGGAATATACTGACAGTATGGTCTTTGTGCAGATGGATACTTCAGGGTTGTGCTCATGTTCTGGGGACTTGAATCACACATGCACATTGTATTGCACAACATGTGTGCAGTTCGGGGTCAGCCAGATTAAAACTCGGAGCTTGTTCTGTGGAAACGTCTCCAGGGGAGGCGTTTTTCTCTTTTACCACATGTTTTTTTGGAACTGACTCCTGCTTTTCCTGCCCAGACTCAACCAGACCCTTTCTCACAGTCACAAGACTTCACCGAAAAAGAAACCTAAACTAAAATGGCTTGTTAAGAAGCACAGCTCCAGCAGATCCTTGATGTGCAGAGTTTTGTTCGTACAAAAAAACAATGCACAAAAATATGGATGGACTATGGACTATACTGAAGCAACCTGAAGCAAATTAATTAAATCTTTTAAAGCACACTGAATGAACACAATTCAAGTTCTTTGAAGAACCAAATCAAACTTGTTTCAAAATGTCTGGAAAAGTTCACCGTATATTTTGCTAGTCCTCTCCTGATTCTCCTCTTCAATCAATTTATCGATTCAACATAATCTGTGTCAGAACTTCTATAAAAGGAGCCATTTGTGTGTGTTTACACAATGCCAAAGAAGCCAAATAAGAAAGACATCAGCAGTGATCTTAAGAGCACCAATCATCCCATCCATAAATCTGAGAAGGGTCATGGATAAACTATTTGGAGGCAATCGTTCTACAGAATCGTTACTCACAGCAGAGAACATTTGAGACAGCAGCTAATCTTTCCAGTGCTGAGCATCCCAGCAAGTTTGGTCCAAGGTTAGACCATCTGAAAAAACAGTAAAGACCTAAAACATCCCAAGAGTTTCATCTCAAACTCTCCAGACCTTAGTTACCTCTTACTGTCTTTGTGACAGTACTAAGCATGGCTTGACCGGAAGGGTTGCAGGAGTTAACGGCCCAACCATTGTCGCTTAGAAGGAGAAGCAGTCATTTGTCCAACATAAAGATCAATATGCTGACTCTAGGCTGAAGTGTCCTTGGGCAAGACAACCCAAAGTTGCCTCCAAACAATAGTGCCATATGAGGATGTGAATGTAATTAAAAAAAAACCCTGAGTGATCAAAACATGATTATTCGAGTCAGGTCAAGTCTTTTTTTTGTCCCTTATTGAAAACTTAGTGTTGGGGCAGATCTTCATATCCTAATGTCAAACACTAAAATCCAGTCACACAACAGCCATGACTGTCCAATGAAACTACAACCAAAGGTAATCTTGAGTCAGATATGAGTCTATCTGTCTGACAGCTAAAGTTAAGCTAAAACTGTCTCAAGCAGCAATGGGTCAATGATCCCAAACAGCAGCAGATCTAGGTGAAACAATGATCCAGGCAAAGTCCCATGCTGTGATGGTACCCTCAGAGAGCTGAACAAACGAATGAACTACAACAATGCTTGAAAATAGAAAAGAGCAAGATTCTCTCACAACCATGTGAAAGACTGCAGCATTGTGCAGAAAACCATTACAGCTGATTTTTTGTTTCCTTTTTGTTAAAAAGGCCTCTTTAATATGCCAGTAGAAGTTTTTACTATTTACACTTTTTATACTACTCACTATTTACCACAAGATCATGCTGAATTAGCTCCAGATTATCATAACGAACACGTATTCCTGCAAAGGAAAGATGGTGTAGCACTTTTCACAAGGCTCTATTTTAAATGTGGACTTTCACAGAATACTTTGCTGCAGGGTATCTCTGTGAGGAAAGCAAGACGCATGGAGGAAGGTTAGATGTAAAATAGATCAGTGTAAGCAGAGCTGATGATTTATGGTGATGAAAAGAAGGAAATCAGTTTAAGGCATTTGAAAGGAGCAACTAGAGGAGGAATTTTGTACTTTTAAGAGTTTGATTTTACAGTTAATAGCTAGTAATGCTGGGAATCCATGACGAGATTGCATTAATGAAGCGAGCAAAACAAGAGAGAGTCATTTTTCCTCATCAAACAAAGCATCCTGAATGTTTTCCTGAATTTCCATGTAAGAACATTGAACATATTCTCAGTAGGGTTTTACTTTGTGTAAACGAGTTCAACAGTGACACGGCTTTTCTGCTCGAGCATGATTAAACCATAACTAAACACACAAAGAGATATTTCACTCTTTCAGTTTGCTGCAGCGTTTTTATTCAGCCTTTGTTATTCTACAGGTTTATAGTCCTGTAGAGGAGGCAGAGGGTGTGTTTAAACAGTCAAATCCAGGCCCAAAACCACAGGAGCTCATGGTTTTGTTTAGGCTCTTGTTTCATGTCCCTTCGGACATTAAGACTTTATGTTTTCAGAGTTTGAAAGAAAAATGTTCTGGTGTTCTTTTTTTAAGACCAAAACCTGAAGATATGTCACTGAGGCCGAAATCCTGATGCAGTTTCTTCTTGGTAAAACTCTCTTATTTGCAGAAGACATTGTAGAACAAAGATAATAAAGTGCATATTTAAATGGGGTTCTGTTTGGGTGAGCGCCCCCTGCTGGCCTACGGATCCCGTGCAGCCACTTGGTGGGTTTACGCTTAGGGCGGGTTCTTGCTCATTTGTTTTGTTCTGCCCTTGATATTGTTCCCTTTTTCATCTTTTGTTTCATGCGTTGCATTCATTAAGCATTTCAAAGGGAATATCACATTTGGAAAGAACTCAGTTACTTTTATCACATAAATGGGTCATGAGGCAAAGAACTGCTGCAGGGGGAGCATTGCTCCAGATCACACCAGGCCCGCAAACGGGGACCGAGACACCAGAATGTCCATCAGGCTCTGTTTCAGATGGATTGACAGGTCACTATCCGAATTCTCAGTCAAAGTGAGAGATACGTCTGATAGATCAATGGGAAGGCAGTGGCTATGGCTCCTCGAGGAGTTCAGTAAAAGAGTTGGAGCAATAGCTGAGACTGCTGGACTGGTGCGCACCTTCCAGCGAAGGTGGCCTCTGAGGGGCCCGTGCAGGGGGTAGCAGGCCGGCTGGGAGAGCTCTTTGATGGAGTCCACATACTCCTCCATGGTGTGAGAGGAGAAATCTAAGTCTCCGTCCTCTATGTCACTCTCCTGCATCTCACTGATGGTGGGAAGTCTGTCCACAGTGGAGAGAAGGCATCGAGGCTTCATCCTGGAAAAGAAAAAAAGGCGTTGAGTGTTGCTGCTATGCCATCTGAATCCTAAATACTAGTGATGGAGGGTAAGTGCTCTTATTAGGTGCAAGGAACGGTACATCCTTTCTAGGTCAGTATATTACAGGGTCATCACAGACCGACATACATCCACTCACTCCTACTCCTGGTTTACAGAGCTGAGATCTCCAATGGCAGTCCTCATGAGCTCTCTTGCAAGTTTCAGATGTTTTCCTGCTACAAGACACTTTATACCAATGAAACGCTCTGCTGTTTCCGGTTAATTACCAGTTGGTTCGAGTCAGGTGAGTTGCACCAGGAGAAGATCTAAAACCTGTAGGACAGTAGATCACAAGGATCAAAGCTCACAAATTTAGAGTAATCCATTAACCTGAATGGTTTTGGCCTTTGGCAGGATCCCAAAACCCACAAAGAAAGGCCAAGGCCTCTGACCATGACCCTGTGCAGTGCTAACCAAAACACCTCCATTATATTCATGGAAAAAGCCTTGTATTGTGATCAAAATTAATCATTTCAAGCTATCTGGTTAAGAGCATGTTCAGTTAAATACTATTATAAATAAATACAGAAATGTCTGTTGTAGGCTCTTTTTATTCAGGTAATCTGACTAAATCTTCCGCCTCAATAGCTCGGCTTAGTTGTGATGACTGCAAGTCTTAGTTTCAGTTGTTGATCCTTTTCAGTTCTCTATTTACATACATACCATCTCCTGGCAGCTTATTCAGGCTCAAAAGATAAATTACCATTATAATCCCATGGGAAGTGAAAGTACATGCTGATCAAACCCACAGATCCAAGCAGCATTAAAAGTCTCACAGGTTGTTTTTTAAAAATCCTGGACGGCCAAAAATTTCCTTTTGCCATGTTTTTGTTGCTCAAGACGTCAGCCTAAAGCAATGAACTGTTTTATTCTAATATTAGAATTGTCTTTTTCATAACATTATTATTATTATTATTATTATTATTTGAATACTTATTTCATATTAAGTAAATGTTTGAAAATTTAAATGTTTTATATTGATTGTTGTAAAAACTCCTTTTTAATGTAAACTTTCTAAATATTGTTGTGCAAGTTCTTCTAGATCACCAACCTGTAATGTTGAGATGCAACCTTTGTCCAACACACCTGAATCTGATGTATGGCTTGTTACCGGGTCTTTGCAGAACTGAATGATATGAAGAAGGACAATTATTTGATTCCGGTTTGTTGGAAAACAGATGCATGTAAAAGCTGTTTTTTGGCTGTTTCAGCTGTTTAATTATGAATATAAGGGTAACATTAAGATGAAGAAAACTTAAAGAATGCATCATCAAACAGGGTGACATAATGAAATGAATAGATGTTGGATTAATGGATTAGAGGAGGGCTTTGCTGAGTGATCCTCTGTTATTATCTCCGGGACTTAAATTGGACACCAATTAATCCTTAAACTCCAGTTCATGTATAATTTTTTTTTTTAAATGTTTTTAAGTAATTAAATATTCATTCATTTGATGTGAAAACATACGTAAAAGATATTTAATCTTTCAAACTGACCCAGAAGACACTACTCTGGTAAACTATGCATCTGGTTGCAGCATTGCCTATATGTTTAATAAATGTTCTGAATATATTATCGTTTTATCAGACTGTTTATTTAGCAGTAAAGCTGGATTGCTTTGCTCCAGGTGCAATATGAGGGTCTTACTCATGTTGTGAGAAAATAATTTGCCGTGTCATGACACAATGGTCCTGTTGAATCACCTAAAAATCTTATCACAGTTAAGTGTGTGTAAATCAGGAATGGCACGCTCAAACTTGTGCTGTACAAAAGTTTTACGGTTCTGACATAAAAAGTTAAAGAAGCAGGAGTTTTGTCTCATTGAAAATGTTTCAGATTGACTGAAAACCCTGGTCACCAACTTATGCAGACACTTCATTCAAAGCTTAAACTCAAGACTATTTATTTATTTGTTAGTTGTCTATGTGATTAATGTCATGTGGTCATGTGAAAGCTGGAGCCTATCCCAGCAATAAGCAGGCAAGCAGCAGGTACATCACATGCCAGTCCATCACAGGGTGTAATTTTGTTCTACTTACCTAAATCAAGTGGTGGTGATAAATCAGAAATATTGCTTTACATTTAATGAAAAAAATTTATTATAGTCACTGAAAATAATTGCTCAAACAACAAAGCAGGTGATGGAGTTAAAATGAATGATTAAATATTATTAAATTAAAAAAAATACATTAAAATTAATAAAAGAACAACGTGCATTTTTAACTTTGATTGAAAAAATACACATTTGATAAGAATTTGCACACTGATATACTGAATATCCTGTTAATTTACATTTCAAACATCTAAAAAAAAAATCCACTTGTAGTGGTTTAGCCCACTCACTTCATTGAAAATCATCAACATATTTTCACTCACGCTCCTGCTAGCATAATTCCCACATAAAATAAACTTCAATTAAAACTATTTCTGTCACATAATTTATGCCAGACTACACAACTTCCCAGAAAGTCACGCAGAAATATAAATAAGTGTGGTTTTAAATCCTTCCTCACATTTCAGAGAACAATCAGCTACGAATAACTAAACTCTACTGTGTTGTCAAGAAATAAAAATGAAAAAAAACATCAATACCCAAACCTAATCCATCCAAACTTGTGATATCTAGTCCTCAGCAGCACTTCTTCTTATTATTCTACCTGAGTAGGACCGTCTTCTCTCCGTACTTTCACTCAGGATGCTCGCAGCCTGCTCTAATCTGTTTTACTGAATCTCGGACTATAGATACTGTAGTGAGACTGTAAGCGCCGACAGACGATAAACCAGGCCAGGAGAGCTTTTATAATGCATTAGCCACCAGGCTAAGAGAGCCAATTATAGCCATCGGAGCTCAGAAGCTCAGGCTGACATGCTGGAAATGGGAAACGAGGTGGTCAGAGGGTGATCACTGAGTGGGTCATCAGCAGGACATATACAGCTGCTGGTTTGTGTTTGTTGACCTGATGAGGGTCAAAACTCAAAGCCCTGCAAAACAAGAGGGGTATATGCAGGTTTGTTCTGGGAGACAAGAAAAGTGGTTAGATAATAGATTAAACTGTCATTATGTAGACGCTCACTCATAAAGTAGCCAATTTCACCTGTAAAGGTACACATCTCTTTCACATTTCACATGGTTTAAGTCATAATTTACCAAAATAAAGCACTACAGAGAAATACAGAGAATCTGTGATGTAGGAACATTGAAGTGGTCAGTCACTTTGTTATCACATAAACACAGAACAGACGTGATGCATCAGGATTGCTGTTTATTTTCAGGCTTTTTTTTCTTCCCCCAGTAAACCCTTTCAGTGGCCACAGCCTGAGCTGCGCTGATGCAGAGGGATGATTGCTGCAGAGACCAAAAGCAGGAAAAGGTTGGCATGACCTGCAAGTTTCTGAGAAATCAGACCTTTTCATGGTCTCTGTGTGGTTTATTATAGATAAGTATGAAAATTCACATTGGAAATAAGGTGCATGACATGACATTTAATGTCCACTTATGTAAATATTTCTAAGTACAATGAGCTTTTATGTTTCTAAAGCTATACGTTCTTTATGTGGTTAAAATAAATGTGACAGAAAAAACTGGAAATAGATCAATTCAGCTTTTTTTTCTATAGCTCCAATTCATAAACCTCTCAGGCACTTTACACACACACACAATTCAATGTGATCCAATAAAAACACATTCATATTATTCAAAAACACAATGGCTCTTTATATAGTCCAGTTTAGAAAAAGTAACAGCCTGTTTCAGGGAACAGATTGCATTGCATCCTGACCTTCATTCAAACCCCCACTCCGAGCATGCATGGAGCTACAGGCAATGGTGAACAGAAAAAACTCACTTTTAACATTTAGAAAACCCTCCAGCAAAACCAGAGCCAGGGAGGGCAACCATCTGCCTCAACTTGTTAGGAAAGAAGAGGAAAAATGCAAGCTAAGGAAATCATCAATATCATAAACTTATACATGAACATTAGAGTAAGGAGATGAAAGAGAAAGCTATTGTTCAGTGCATCATGGGATGTCCCTTAGCAGCTCTGTGGCAGAATAACTAAAGGATGGGAAGACCACCAGAAAATCTATTATAAAAAAGGAAGCTTTTGGGCCAGGTGGTAAAGGCTAATCCAAATCTGAGACCATGGCTCTCAGCCAGAAAAGGGTGAAGTGCCCTCTAATGGTGGGGGATAGAGTCCTGCCCCTAGTGGAGGTATTTAAATACCTCTGGGTCTCGTTCACGCTTGGAAGGGGGGTAAAATCGACAGGTCAATCTGTATCGCACCGGTTTGTTGTGGTAAAGTCCTTACCCTCACCTATGGTCATGAGCTTTGGGTTGTGACCGAAAGAACAAGATCCCGGATACAAGCGGCCCAAATGAGCTTCCTCCACAGGGTGGCCGGCGTCTCCCTTAGAGATAGGGTGAGAAGCTCGGCCATCCGGGAGAGACTCAGAGTAGAGCC
>JBAMIG010000004.1:26318743-26331766 GCA_037177335.1 Kiunga ballochi
TCCAGATGTTCTGAATCTTTGGATGATGTTACACTGAAGATTGAGGACATTTTAAGTCTCACTTTTCTGAAATTGTTTCAGTTTTTAGATGCATTTTGCCTCAGATTGGTGATCCAGTATCTGTACATCTGAGACGCTGCCTCTCTGAAACACCCAGTCGTGTTAGTGACCTGTTTCCAATTGATCTGGTTAGTTGTCTATTTCTGCACCAGTTGTTTATTCTTTCTTTTCTCTCTTTTTGCTCCAATTACTTTTTTAGCCTTCGTACTCCTCTTCTTTTTAACATCTTGCCGCCATCAGATTAATTCCTATTTTCTATAAAATGCAAAAGTGTCTCTTTTTACCATCATGTATTTTGTGTATGTTTAACTGTGAATAAAATATGGATTAGTGATATTTGTATGAATTGATCAATTTTATTTTATTTATTTATTTATTTTAAAAAGGGGGGGTTAACAAGACAAGTAAACCCAGATAAACTGATAAATATAAAAAATAAATTGGCTGAAAAAAAAACAAATTTTATTTTTTTCTGTTTAAACTTTCACTTATTTATTTTATTCCCCAAATGACTAATAACAACAATGGTGGCTGGGTTCATGTTTTCGGGCTTTATTCAGCTGTATGACTAAAAAGAAAAAGTAGAAAAACAAAACATTCTTCATGTGCTTGAGTCATACAAACACACACTTAATGCGTTTAGCTTTCACACACTCATGTCTCAGTTACAGGAAACATCTTAAGTCAGCAGCTCAGGAATTTAATGTTGCAGTTATTTGTTAACGTTGCTGCTAAAATACTTTCCTGAGATAACACATTTTTTTCACCTTCAGTCTTATTTTTATTTTTTTTCTAATTGTACACAGAGCAACCTTCCTCCTATAATCATTATTTCAGCATAAGTGGTAAAATCTAATATCTGCTCAGACGTGAATACATCTCGATGTTAATATGGAAATTTGTTCTCATTAAAAAGTTATTTTTATGTAGACAGAAAGGGGATTTAATAGAAATAAATGGCAGGAATTTGCATTTACACTGCTCTTCATGATAGGAACAGTACACCCGAGCCTCAGACCGTTACCTCACACACAGCTCCACTGAGACCTTGGCTGGCTCTAAAAAAAAACCCTGCCTGTATGCTAATGTGCTATTAAAGAAACATATCTTTGTCAATGCAGCTCAGCATACAGTAAACCCTGAGATTAGGGCCAGGCTGAAAATAGATGCTGCTGCGACAAAGAATAGCCCGGCAGACTCAGGTGCTGCCGGCAAAAGAAAGCTACTCTAAGACGTGATGCAACATATGGGCACAGTTCCCATGTTCAAAGGAGGCGGAGATGGTCCTGATGGGTCATTAATGAGAGCATTAATGAAAACTGAGATGACCTGATGTTTGTGCTTCCTCTCAGAGTCAGCCTAAATAGAACAGCTGGTAGGTGGAAGATGATGGACACAACTGAGGTAAGTCATCCTGCTTTAGCTGGTGTTTGGTTAGATTCAGACATTAAAGCTGCATCACAAAATTAAAAGTTAGTGGCAGAATTGCATGGCGTGGGTGATATTTTCTTGGCCCAGTTTGGGCCCCTGAGTACCTGTGTGGCATGGTTTAACCTACCAAAGTAATGTTGCCGACTATGTCTGCCCCGTCCTGACCACAGTAGCGTTTTGTGGAGGATGCTTCCACCATGTTAGTCACCAGATGTCATCCCAACTAAGCAGTTCAGGGATGTGGTGGGACGAGGGATTTTCATGATGGGTGTTCAAATCTGCAGCAACTGTGGGATGCAATATGCAATATGGAGCAAAATCTCTGAGGAAAGTTTTCAACACTTTGTTGAATCTATGACATCATTAATTAAATGCAGTTCTGGAGGGAAAAGGATGACTTCCCCAAGACTAGAAGGTGGAATAGATCTAATTGGGGGTGAACAAACAATGATGTTCTCATCTTGCTTCTGAAATAGCTACATTTTTTTCTACATATACAATCACTGTGGTTTACTGTTTATATATAAAAACAATAAATGCAAGTAGAGAATATCTCCTTTCGGAGTGTTTTAAATCAAGTCAGTCTGAGCCAGACTGTGTTTATAACCAGCAGTTTTCCAACACTTTGTGCCAACTGGTTGCTTCCAGCTGGGATGGGATGCAATCTGTGGTTCAGGATGACTCCACAGGTCTCTGCTGTATGGAATATTTCCCCAGAGACATGAACATGAGACGCTTCAGGATGTCACATTAATGTTAAACACATAGAAGGTGAACAGTGAGTCAAACTGATCTCGGTTAAATGGACAAAGTGTGAAACTTGAGCAGACAAAGACAGGCAATTTCTCTGCAAAAGGTTGTTGGTTCAAAACCAGAATAGTTTTTTTTTCTTTCCTGGGAGTCTGAGTACAAAAATGGAGCAGAGCTGAATCAAAAAGAACAATAAAAATGAAGAGAAATACAGAAAATAAGTTGCCAGGCGATGTTAAATGAAAGCAAATGATTAGTTTCTCTGCGAGAAACAGCCGTGGCTGCATACTACCGCCCTCAGCTGGTCAGAAAACAGAACTGCAACTCTCCTGCCAGAAGCAGATGTGCATAGAAGAGAGGAAGAATCACAATATATATTCCATAAATTGTATCCTATGTCTTCAAAGCAACATATAGTCAGACATTCAAACCATAGTATCTGAGCTAATCAAGACACAAACTGTGCAGTTTTGCAGTTAAACAAAGTCCTTCTCAAGTTTCGGAATGAGTGTAAAAGAAAAAGCACATTTTATCCTCCAATAAAGCAAAGACATGAAATAAAACAGCCGAAGCTCCCACATGCAGCACATTCCTGAGTGAACATGCTGGAACAAAACCAGGTTAAACTCCTTCTATCACTGTTGTTTACAGCTCAGCTCTCCTTTTTCCCTTCACATCCTGCAACAGCATCAGATGAAAGGAGCAGCTCGTATCTGCTCATTGCAGATCCTAGATCCGTGATTCAGAGGCATAAAGTTGCAGTGATGCAGCAAACACCAGACACTCTGCCCTGGAGTTATTAAGACAGACAAACAAACCAACAACCGCACGTTATAGTGACAAACAGGAAACACAATGACTGTGTCAACCCAACGAGAACCACAGGATCTCTGACCATTGCTGATTAATGGATGAATCCTTGCTTAAGCAATACTTGTAAAAAGCTGCTACATTCAGAGATTCATCTGTACAGAAACATATTAGAATAAAGGTCATAAGAGCGATGGAGCGGGAGTATTGTGTAACTGAGCAGATAATAAATACCCAAACTCCAACAAGCGTGTCAAAGCCTGGATTTTTCTTCTGCTGACACAAATCAAAACCATGTGGGACCAAATTTAACCTTCTCACTGTTGCATTGTCCTCTGTCTTCACAATGTGAGTCAGTTGGAAGCTTACTGTGTTCTGCTAAACCCATTTAGGTTAGATGACACTGTGGGCCTGAACCCCCACCTGTGTTTTCCATCAGAAAAATTCGGATCTGCTACCATGTGAGGACTCACCACTGCAGAACCGGGACCTTTATAACGAGAACTACATGTCCAGAAGGAGGAATCTCCAGTTTTATTAGCTGTTTTCATACCTGCAGTGAGAAATAACTTCAAATAAAACCTGTCGCCTTTCCGCAGCATCAACACCGTGACTCTGATGAATTACTTAAAGTCTATGTAATTTGTTTCACTTCAAAGTAAACTAAGATGTTCTTCCTGGAAAGAAATATGAAAAAGTCAAAGAGGACATGAATGCATAGGTAAATTAAATGAAAGGAAATGAAAGCACCTAGAAAATAAAAGTGGGAAAGGAACAACCTGAACAGTATTTATTGGTGTTTGTTGAAGAGGAACAGATATGTTTCCCACAAAGGTGCAAAACAATGCAAATAAAATCCACATCCAGAGTTCTGAAGACAGCCACCTATGAAAGAAAGAAGTGTGACCATCATCCTAAAACTACAAACCAACTCTAAAATTAATCTTCACAAACAGAAAAACTTCCTGTCTTTTCTATGAGTTTGCTGGAAGCCCCTAATGAGCATCTTCTGCTCTCCTTTCTAAATGATTCTTCCTGCTTGCCCCACATAACTGGTTTGGTCAAGTAAATCTAGCGTTCTATTTCTTTGCAGTTTATTTCGGACTTTATTTTGAAGGAGACTGAGGGGAAGATGCTCCAAGATGTCAACTGGACCAACAAAACACAAGAATATTGAGCAAACAAGTAATGCAAGTAATGCAGAAGTAAATAAAGAGAAAGAGAGAAAGAGAAAGAAACATTGAGAAAGAAAGACAGAGAAAAAAAAAGAGAGAGAGAGAAATAACAAATGAATGAATGAATTTATATGAAGCCTTTAACAGCCATACAATACATCTTGGATCGGTTCATAAGCTTCCTGATGTCCACCACAGCTCCTAATCTGTGTAAATGTATTTATTTCACATAGAAAACATAAAAGGAACAACAGACAGTAAAATAACAAAGTAAGCAAACAGAAATAAAGGGAATTAAGTAGCCAGCAAGAAGAACATATAAAAATTTACTTACAGCTATAAACCTTTTAGTGTTTTTACTGTGCCGTGTTTTTAACAAGATAAAAAGAATAAAGTGTAATGTTAAATTAATTTTTTATTAAAGTGTTTTTATAGTGGATTCTCATCATGGATGCCAAAATCAGCCAAATCTGCAGCAACAGTACGACGCCGTCACGTCAACATGGAGCAAAAGCTCTGAGTGCAGATGAGATAATGACTCCTCTCACTATTTCTGCATGAACACAATTATCACAACTGATAATTAATTATTTTATTCAGTACACATTCATCTGTTAGAAGACAGAAAAAAAGGCAATGATGATCACAAAAATGTCATTTAATTAAAGTCATTAATGCTTATTTTCAACCAATTTTTAGACACCTATATAATTATAAAATAATATAAAGTCCCTTTCACAACACTGCTCCTTGTGTATATATGTTTGTATATATATATATATATATATATGTGTGTGTGTGTGTGTGTGTACACACACTGTATAATTGCAAATAAATACATAAAACAGAACACAACTCTGTGATTGTTTTCAGACTTTAACTTTCTCTTTTCCCACAAACAGGTGGGAGCAGAAAAAACAGGCATCCTGTTTTAAAACAAATTAATTTAAAAAAATGGAAGCTGTCATGTCCGGAGATCCAAATCATTCATCAATATTTGACCAGAACATTGTCAAATAAAGTCCAAATATTTTAAAGCTTAGTTAATATTTGATTCCAGCTGTTTTTTTCCTGACTGAAAGAAATCCCTAGCAGGTGTATTTCTGTCAACACGTCCTACTGGTGGATGCATACACGTCTCCATGGTGACCGGCAGAATAAAGCCCCGATATAACTGGATCTTTTCACATTTCATGGTTTTGTTACGTTTCCATGTGCACAGATACATAAACTCTGAGTTTCCCTGGTAACGACACAGGTCGTCTTTCATGAGAGAGATCTAATCAAACAGATTTTTGGCATCAACTCTGTCATCATTGATCCAAAGCATCTGCAGTGGCAAGTTAACAGGAAACCAATTAAAGCATCAGAGATATTTAGGAACACTGCTCCCTCTGAGTCTTCATCTGAGGGTGGGATTTCCAAGGACTTTACCTAACAAGATGGCACTCTTCCAATTTCATGTTGGGAAACATGGAAGCTTCAGTCTTCAGGGAAGACGTGACAAACTGATCTCTGAATAAGCCAGTGAAAAAAGCAGCTCTGAACCAGCTCCTGCAACAGAACCCGGCTCAAAAGGAGGTACCGGAGGTACACAGACACGCTGCACGAGATATTCTGTGTTTAAAGCAAAAAAACAGGATGTTTTTAGTTATTCTTCCAGATTTGAACTTATTAAAGAAATAAATTGTAATATAAATGATACAAGAATAATTCTATTCCTTCTGTAAACTCAATTAGATTAAATGTGAAACTTTATTCATGTTAGAAACGTTCCAGTTGCAATAATTTGGAAAATAAGCCCCTGAATTTCCTGTTATCCTGAATCATTTAGCAAAACCTGCTATGGAGGCGACGTGTGGCACGGAGGTTCAGCTTAATAATTTATAATCAAAACAAAGAAAAAAAACCAGCTGAAACTATTCTGTCATAAAGGTGAACAAACCTGCAAAAATATTCTTTTTATAAAAGCCTTTTGTTTTGTGAGAGCATCCTTTTACAGCCGGCTTTCTGTGTTTATGTGTAGATGTTGGGTCAAAACCTCCTAACTGACCCTTATTAATAATTAAGTGCATTCTCTAAGGTATGACTGGTTTGGTTTTACAATCTGAGGATAGCTTATGAGAAACCTTTTGGCAGCAGACATGAAGATAAAATAATTTGAAAGAAGAAATGTCAACAAAAACAAATTAAAGCTCACATTTGTGAGATAATTAATGCATAAATCTAGATCAATATTCTTACTTTATATTCCTATTGTACAATCTGTAGCTTCTAGCTCCATCTCAGAGGTCCAGTAAAGACCAAAGCACGCTTCTGTTTTCAGAAAGGACATGATTTCTGCCTCAAATGCTCCATTTGGGCTCCTGTTTCTTCTAAACTGCCAAGCCAACCGTTTTAAAACTGATCAATTCGACGATTGGCTCCTGCTTGAGCTGATGTTGTTAAACCTGGAGACAAAACGAGGCATTTAAGGCAGTTTGGGAACTTTTGTGGAAGAGAACGACTCTTTTTGTAACAATACAGATGTTTAAATACAACAAAATCAAACATCTTTAAAGGAGAAACCCAGAAAGCTTAATGTGACCTGTCAGAGGCTGTTGTCCAGGCGATGAGAGCTCAGCTTCAGTTTCTAAACTAGGTGGAGAAGAATCAGGACTTCTATCCAACCATCCTTCATCTGTTCTCTAATTAAAACGTCAGCCTGGGATAGTCGGCCTCAGATGGACTAATTAAACCCCAGAAACTGAACATCACAGCTTCTCTTGCCTGAAATTTAACAAGCAGATATGAACAGGATGAAATATGAAGGCCAGTCAGGCCATCATTTAATTTGATGGCCAGTTCAGCCTTTCCTTCCTGCAGAAGTGATTGTTTCCTATGCACCAGCGGGAAAAAGTAAAGATTAAAGAGACTTCCTGTTGATCCAGTGTAACCTGATGATGGGGATTAGCAGCATGTACGGGACAATAAACCCAAATAGCAAACAGAAAAAAAAAAAAGAAAAGCTCTTCGGCCTTCTCCGCTTCTTCACCTCAACAACTAAATACATTCATGCGACCGAGGCAAAGTCTAAGGAGACGTCTTCCACCTCCTCATCGCCGATGTCCTTTCTTCTTGTTCCTCGCCGGGGTCTTGATGGGCTGGCTGGCAGCTCCGTTCTCCAGCGGCACAGGAGGTGGAGGTCCAGGTGGAGAGGTGGGAGAGAAAAGGTCCGGCTCTCCATCCAGACTGGACTTAAATGGACCAGCAGGGGAAAATTTAAGAGGACTGGAAAAAGACGGGGAAATTAGAAGGAAGACATGACTAAAAAAAACCAGACATGTTTCATGTCTTAAATGTTTCAGCAGAGCCTGGAGGTTGCATTGCACAAGTTCATGTAGAACCTTACCTTGCTCTGAATCATCTTAGTTCTTACATGCATGTTAACGTATGGAGGGGTATGCTGTAAAGCGCTTCTTGATGTAAATTACGCGGTTAAGCGCCTCTCAGAGCGTAAACCTCATGACACTATAATGATTTTCTATCGTCCGTTTTTTTTTTAGTTAGTTATTTTTTTTATGTGCTGATCTTATTGGTTCGGTTAAAGTGAATGAAAACTGTTTGATGTGATGTTTTCTTTCTCATTGATGACATGTATTATAGAAAGTTTCCACTCAGGAACAATAAATAAATATTCTGATTTAAACTTTGGGCACCGATGGCCGCCGTATAGTCGTAACTGTGCTAATGAAATCCTTGCTATGCTCATTTTCACAACTAGACGTCAGTAATCTTTAATGTGCACTATAAATAAAGTTGGCTTTTTGGGCGGCTTACCTGATGGGGGTGCGTGGGCTGCTGTTGTGACGGCGAACAGGACGTGATCTGGGTTCGAATGAGAAACCTTCTTTCAGACTCTCCAGTACGGATGGAGCTACGTAGGTGAAACCCTAAAAGGAAAACATGATCATTTCAGGGGAAAGGGGAACTCGGACGCTTCTGGATTAATCTGAGTGTTAAGGAAGGAGTCTCACAGCGAAAGCCAGCTCTGCACTGTGGCTCAATGTGCTGTCATCTGGACTGTCCACTGGTGTTTGTCGGGTAAACCTGGTGTCAAACTGGCTCACATCTTCATCTGAATGCTGCGAGGACCCCAAAACCCAGAGGTAGAGGAAATAAAGTTACATTTAAAGCAAAAATATGATTAAAAGGTGAGTTTAGAAAACATTCATGCTGAAAGAAACATAAGGAGACCACCAGCTGTGGTTTATATGGAGGCTCCACTCTCTTGTTCAGCAAGTCGTCCCAGTTGATGTGCTTAAAGAATGGATGTTTCTGCCAAGAAATAGAACATCGCATATTAAAATATGCACACCTTAGTTTAAAAATACCTGCATCATCTTCATCAGACCCTGGAAAACAACTTTGCCACCAAGCTCCTGCTTAATGCATAAAACCAGCCACAAAGGTTCTGCTGTGGTTCAGAGCGAGCACCTAGTCTGAGTTTCAGGAAGCAGAACCATCTCCCAGTTTGGCTTAAGCCAGTAGGCCCAGATCCTGGATTCTTCCCAGGCTTACAGTAAATGATAAAGCGGATGGAAACGATTTTAATCTAAATCATACTTTTGATTGTTTCAGCAGTTTTCTTGGAGCTTGTTCCAGAAACTGAGCGCTGCCTCTGTGTTTAGTTCTGTCTGGGATCAGAAAGTAGGCTTGTTCCTGATAACCTGAGAGATCCGGTGAGGTCCTCTGGCAAACACGATGCTAGTTTAAAGATCTGGGAACTGGAGTTAAATGCATCTGGTCTTAATGAGGACTGGAGCAGACTGCAGCTGTCTGATGACCTTTTAGGAAAACCTGGAAGGATGTGCTACGTAGTCTAGTTCCCTAAAGATAAATGAAGAAATCGCTTTATATGAACGCAGTTAACACAGTGGATTTGTATGAACTGGGTTATAACTGGACTACAATGAGTTGCTAACTGGTGCTGTGCATATAAAGCTGATTTAAGCTGATTTTTTTAAAATCCACAAATGCTGTTTTCTGGGTTTTTGTGTGACATTGGGTTACCTGGATATCAGCGCAGTCTGCTTTGCTAGAGCCGAGTCTCTGGGCTGGATTCTTCTTCAGCAGCTGAAGAGAGGAAGACGTGGGTCACTTTAACCATAAAGAGCCAAAACTTTGTTCTGTACTTCTCCAACACAACTTGTTGACCAAAATGAGTTTCAGTCTCTGAAAACATACTTTTAAGCTCTTATTTAGCAACATTTGACAACAAATCCTCCCCCGCAAGTTTTAGAAAGTCTTTTTTATTGTTTTTTTTTTTGGCTACAAGAAAAAAAAGAGAAAAAAGAGAAGCCCATTGTTTGTTCTGCAAACAATTAAAAACCAGAGTCAGGGTGTTTAAGCGAGGGCTGAGAAGTGATCAGAATCCTCCCTCTGAACATGACTTCATACATCCACCAAAGAACAAACCAACAAAAACAAACCTTGCAAACAAACCTACAGGAATCTGGACAAGTTGCTGTTTACTAAATGTGTGTATGAGGGCCATTAAAATCTCTACTGAATAAACTTTGCACACACACACACCGGCTAAATCTGAACATGATAATTACTCCCAGATGCACAAAATAGTCGTGACAGATGAAAAACAGCCTGAACGTGTCCACATTCATCACACTGGATGCAGTAACAGTCGGCCATAACGAGTAGTTACACACGCATTTATTTTTATTGTGGCTGTTCATCAGAGTGTGTGCTCGCGAGGGGAGTTTGGCTCAATCCCTCTCCCTCCAGGGATGGATTCTTGCTGATCCAGTGAAACAGAAGAACAACAGATCAGTGTGTGCATTTTATGTGAGAGTGTAAACACCTTTTTGATGAGGTCTCTGGCATCGATTGTCAGATATGGAGGGAGGTTGAGTTTACACTTCAAAATCTTATCGATGGTCTTCTTCCTGTTCTCAGCTGTGAACGGAGGCTGGTGGAAAAACCAGAGGATCAGAAATCATCGCTTTCTTCCACAAGCTACAACAAAAATCCCACATATTTTATTTTCCAGATAACACTCCAACAGAGCTGAGATTTTTTACTGGTGACCATCATGAGAAATGTTTGCATGTCATGTCATTAGATCAGTATCCTGTCCACATACAAAAGGGTGTGTATGAAGTGTGTAACAGACATGTCAAAATCAAGATATGACTTAAGTGTGTCAGACTAATTGAATCAGGGACACATACACGAGTTTGTATGTCAGGTCAGATGAGATTCATTAGTGTCGGATGTTTCCACCTCCATGTGGTGGAAAACCACAAAGATTTTTCCAATATGACAAAAATGCAGAAAAAGTGATTGAAAAGAAGAAAACCCGAATAAAACCATGTTTAACTAAAAGCATACTTAAATGAAAACGACTACTTTATAAAGTAATCTTCATTGTCTCAAAACTTAAAGGAGACATGCAAAAATCCAAATTTTTAGCCCTTAAATACATTTTTTATGCACTTTTAAGTGTTTAGGTATGCAGAAAATGTAAATTTATCCCCTCCTGATGTTTCACATATATCTTTATATTCTTTCTGGTCATATTTTTCAGTCTGTTTACTTTCTCTATTTAATTTTTTTATCTATTACATCACAGTATTTGCTGTGGGTCTGCCAAATGAGGTCGTGAACTTCCAGGTAACCAGTTTTGTGAATCTGATACGTCGACATTGAAGGTAAACTTACCAATAAAACGTTTCTCTGCCAGGCAATTAGTGAATCACTGCTATCAAGCTACAAACATGGTGGAACAGGATAGAGTTGAACTTCCTGTTGCCTTTGAGGGGGGCGGGGCTTAACATTCCTCATTCACATTTAAAGAGACCGCACCCCAAATGAGTCGCTCTGAAGACGCACCTCAGAACAGGGTTATAAGGTGAGTGTGGAACGAGAATAAGCAGGAATTCAGACCAAAGCATTGTTATTCTACTTTACACTGACAATAAATTAATGATTTACATGTTAAAAGGAAGAATTTAAAAGCATGATATATCTCCTTTAGAGAATCGCTCAATAGTGACAAATAAGGTCAGAATGTGGCGAGAAGAGAATCAGAAATGTACAAAATAAATGTAAATGGCTGTGAAACCAGTAGAGGCTAAAACCTGGGGAATATGCAAGACATAAGCAGTGCAGCTGGTTTATGTACAGCTCACACTTAAACGGGTAAGATAGGCTGTGTTACAGGCATCTAAAGGAGAAAAAATAAAAGCATGTATCACTGTGTCAACATCCATCTAAATGCCAAAGATTGAGAAATATATTTAACAAGACATCTAGACAGAAGTTAAAGGACTGAAGCTTAGTTCTTTTTCCAGAACTGAATATAAATGTCCCATCACCACTTTTTGACAATACTCTCAAAGCACAGCTTATGAAGGTATTAAATGATAAATATGCATTAAAACTTCCTCAAACCAAAAAAAACCAACCTTTTTTCATCCATATCTTTGCTAAAGGATCATGTAACATCCAGTTTGTGAGAAAAAAAACGAGCATTCTGCTAAGAAAACAGGCATCTATCTCATCCACAACAGAAAAAACACAGATTACAGCTTAACAAAATAACATCAATATTAAAAATTGCCGACATCTGTGATAAATAGTCCTCAGCAGATCATGCAGATAACATCCAACTGAGATGCTGTCAGTCAGGGCGATTGTTTTCCCTTTGTGCATTTTCTGCAGCGTGACCAGATAACCACGCTTATGCTACTCTACACAGAGTTTATCCAATACGGTCACAGCAGAGCAACTTGTGAATATTTCTGCACAACAACAAGCCTTCTGATGGGTGGAAGCGGCAGAGAAAGGAGTTTATGTGATGTGATTACAGGCCAGGAAGCACATGCGGTCCCTGAACACTCATTCAGAATTACACACCATGGTGGCTTTATGTTTACAGCAATCAGGCTGATTCACACTGACAACGCAACAATCAGAGGAATCCCCGACCCCGGGGTTACACTCAAAAATCCAGCTTGATAGATAAACAAACATGTTTTTACATCTTAAGTCTTCTGTTCCCATCGCCATCTCAATCAACCACTTGTAGAAATCCCCAGACCACGACGTGTGAGTTGGGTTTTCTCTTCTTTTATTAGTGTGGAAAGGTTTCTGAACAGTCTTTATTTCCTCTACGCCTCCAAAAGTCTGACGTTTTCTCCTCAATAAATTAAGAATTTCTCTCGGGGTATTCCAGATATACACTACTTCTCTTCCTAGATACAGAGTTCACTCTGAAAACTTGCAAAGTAAAACCGTACTCAACGGATTCAGGGAGATTTACGACAGACTGAGGATGCTCTCCGCCGCACAGCATAGCCCCTTTATCCATCCAACAGTTATTTCACACAAATTTAAGTAGAGATCAGTCATTCAAACCAGGAGGTCATCTTTTAAAAATCCAACCTTAATACCACCAGATAATCTTCCTGATAGTACTAAGTAGTATGCTAATACCACCGCACTGGTAACATAATGCAGCATGAACTGTGTTGAATGCAAAACTTATAAAAAATTAACTTTGAATGTCAACACGGAGTTGAAGCAAGTGATGGTGTCAAGAGAAATCAACTGCAAACACTCTGAAGTTCCTGAAACTTAGATCAGGACCCTGCAGATCCATAGATAAAACAGCAATAATGCAGGACCAATCAGATGTCACAAAGAGGTCCTGACTAAGACAAAAAAAAAAAAAAAATATATATATCTATATATATCTCTATCTATAATTAAAAGGACTTAAGGGTCCCTAATTATTAAC
>JBAMIG010000004.1:26340890-26351017 GCA_037177335.1 Kiunga ballochi
AAATCGGGATGCGTACTGAGATGCGAACCTTGATGTGTACCGAGATGCGTTCTCTGAGTGTACTGACTTGATGAAGATGTCACAGAGTTTTTATATGAACAATGATGTCACACTGACATCACAAAACATATCGGTATGTCACATTAAAGGACACTGGGTTCCGCTTCTGATTGGTGTCGTTCCATAGCTGTTGCTA
The DNA here is from genome assembly GCA_037177335.1 of Kiunga ballochi. NCBI lineage: Eukaryota > Metazoa > Chordata > Actinopteri > Atheriniformes > Pseudomugilidae > Kiunga > Kiunga ballochi. The sequence goes on from JBAMIG010000004.1 coordinate 26,341,087, forward strand.
GGCTACAACAATCTGGGCCCCGCCCTTCAGAGAACTCCTATCAAAATGAGGTGATTTGCATAATGTTTCCAGGCAACCGCTGCACAGATGTCTAATCAGCCAATCACATGACAGCAACATCTGGTTATGTAGAGACACAGTGAAGAGGACTGGCTGATGTTCAAACTGAGAACCAGAATGAGGAATAAAAGAGATTTAAGTGTCTCTGAATGCACATGGTTGTTGATCTGAGTATTTACTGGGGTTTTTACACAACCCTCTCTATTGTTTACAAAGAATGCTTAACTTTATTAAAATTATTTTTTTAAAGGAGTAAAGACTGATATTCTTAGGATCAGTCAGTTTCTCCATCTATTATTATCTGTAATGCTTATTCTGCTGGAACCCATCCCAGTAATCATTATGCAAGAGGTGGAATCATTACAGTGCCATCCATTACCGTTTATCTCAAATGGTGTTTTGCATTTCTTTCATTAAACATTAAAAGGATACTAAATGAAATTAACACATTGAGTTTAACCGCATCTATTAACACTGACTTGGTACTGACTTTAGTTACCGGGGCTAAAGCACCTGGAAAAACAGCTGGTAACGCCCCTGCTGGAAGGATCCATATACACATTGTTGTATATATGTACACACACCAAATGTGTAGGTGTATGTATATATAAACCAAAAGGTACATTGATAGGTGTTAATTAAGCAGTAACTAAGCCAAAATGTGCACTCTGAGCAAATTACCATGACTGTACTGGACAATTTCCAGTGCCTTCAGGCAAACACTGTCCAGTTTACCTGGCTACTGGGTTTCTGGCCATCTAGCTGTAAGGCTGATGAAAAATAGCAAAAAGAAGTGACATTTCTATTTAACAGTGGATTCAGCATAACAACTGAAAGACAAAAAGCACTGGACACTGTCTCAATACAGAGGCTGAGTAAGACAGGACATCATAGCACACAATAGGCTGCTGTTTTGCTCAGTCATATTCTTCTGTAAATTATTTCAATGTGTATTTATGTTTTATGGCTATATATTATTAGTAAAGCTGTAATAAAACTAAATGTTTTGTCCCCCCTCATTCACTACATAGGGCTGCACTATATAGCTCCCTACCTAGTGCCCTCATTCTGTTGGCGATTCGGACACGAAGCTCACTACTTTTGCGCTGTCGAACGTTGCGTGATTTCCACTATATAGGGCACTATGTAGGGATTAGGGTGCACATTTGGACACAGCGCAAGTATCCTTCGCGGCCTCCAATTACCAAGAATTCATTGGACGTCAGATAGAAATGAATAAGAAGCAGTTCACGGCCTATGAGAATATTTTATAAATAAATATATAAACACGTATTTGTCCCAGCCGACAAGCGGGGACGGCAGTGTATCCTATAAACACAAATTATTGTTATTACAAGCATCAGACAAGGATTATATGTCACGAGGAGAGCTCTTCTGAACCGCCTCCTCCATGTGTTTGTAAGTTAAGGTAAACAAATAAACACTGATCTATCCGGCTTCATTTTCTGTCCTATAAAAGGATATTTTCATGTTTTTTGTAGAAGAATGTGATCGCTATATGGATGATACACGCAGCATTAGACGTTGCTAGGCAACAGAGGACTGGAGCATTATGGGTAATTCTCCAACAGTCGGGGGCGTCTCATTTTAGACGGAAGGAGCACTTTGCAGTACGCAGACTATGAAGGACACTTTGTGGACTACGTAGTCTGCGTACTTATAAGTATATAGTCTCTGAATTGAGATACAGCCTGAGTATTTCTGGTCAGACTGCAGGCACGTGAGGAGCTGGAGCAGAAACTGCATCATCTGTTGATAATGATGTGTCCCAATCAGCACACTATATCTAAGTGCGTAGTGTTTATACATTGATATTTTTTTTAAAAAGTCAGTGCACTGAAAAGGAACGGATGCTCCCCAAAGATTTGTAATTTTGTTTTCGAAATGCTTTTTTAAATTATTGTAATTGAAAATAAAAGGCAGGATACAGTTTTCAAAACATAGGACAGAACATGATAGAACATGGGGGTATAATACCGATAATAGTCAACAACAGGGAAAAGAAGAGAAAGATTTGTCAAAAATCGAGTGTGAAACGATGGAAACTTGGCGCACTAAACCGACGCCATTTTGCTGACGTAGCGGAACAGGAAGTGCTGGGTTTCCAAATAATGGCGGTGTTACAACAAAATCTGAAATGAACTTTTAAATATAGAATCGAGGTCCTAACATGGTTTCTTTGTTACATAATTGAGCTTTAACCTGTCTTTGTGGATTTTAGGGTGAACTGTACTCACAAACAGTGATTTCTTTAGTTTTTTCAGTAGATAATTGTGTCTGGTAATATAGTAGTGCTGCCCCAGGCCCAGTTTTAATCTGCAGCCCTGTTCAATGTGCAGAGATTTTTCTTCACTCTAAATCTTTTGATGATACCATACACTAATTATACACTAATTCTGTGTGTGTATTCCTTGTGTATTACTCACACAGGATCTTTCCACTAGGCTGCTGCTGATAGTAGCCATCTAGCTAGGAGGCATCGTTGGGTTTTATCCAGCCAACTTCTTTCATGTTCACTTTGATATGAAGAAACAAAGACAGCAAAGCTAAACTGCTACAAACCCTATGACAACAAATTAACAGTCACACTTTTGTTACTGGCGAAACAGCACATATGTTTACAGGTACATACTGTAATAGGAGAATCTCAGAAAGTAAGAAAATGCTCTAAACATAGGCTGTTAGTTGTTCTTTTAATGTGTTACATTGTCATTTCAGTTTTCTTGTATTTTGATGCGTTTTTAGTGACATTATCTAAGGTCCTTTCTGTTCCCTCTTGTTCAGTGACATGTTAGAACGGGTGTTTTTTCTCTAACAGGGTTTTCTGCCTGGCAAATGAAATGTTCTCATAATATTGAGTTCATACTGATCATAGCAGCAGGCTCTCGGGTGAGATTTCCATTTTGTAGAACAGGAGTAGCAATCATTCAAACCATTTATTACACACCCTAAGTACACAGGGTATATCTGCACAACAATAGTCATAATCAACTTCTAAATACGGGAAAAAAATTACCGCCCGAACAGGGACTTGAACCCTGGACCCTCAGATTAAAAGTCTGATGCTCTACCGACTGAGCTATCCGGGCTCTGACATAGTCGAAAAACAACAGTACTGATGTCCCAGTCACCACTGGTCAGTGGAGGTACTCTAACATTGTTGTGTCATACTTGTAACTGATAACAGAGGTACGAAATGTAGTCTTATTTTTGTTTTGTGCAAAACGGGGTCTCCTGTGTAACTACAAATACTTTCTATCGCTTTCTTTGTGCACAACTTTAAAAATATACAATTAGGCCCCAGCGAGATTTGAACTCGCGACCCCTGGTTTACAAGACCAGTGCTCTAACCCCTGAGCTATGGAGCCCATGACGTCTTGACGTGACGTCACATATGTATAGGCTGTACCCTTCCGTTCATTATGAGATCAGATCTTCTTCACTCAATTGTCTACCATTGTAATATTGAACAGTCTTCTAATCAGCAAAAAGAAAATACTTGTTCTTGCTCAGTGGAACAATGTGTGAAACTTCGGTGCTTATGTATGTTTGACACATAAGCCAATTGTTGGGTAGAGCGCCTGCCGCCCCATCATGGGCAATTGTATCTGCAATCTTTATTGCAGAAACATTTGTCCAACCTACGCATATTCCGACATTCATTCCAGTACTTTTAAAACAGAATACATATTTTGTCTTTTTTGAGCCTCTCAATCTTTTTGATCCTTGGTTTTAAATGGGCAAGACATTCAGATGGAAGTCCACATTTGTCCACCAGGTGGTGGCATTTAACCGCACTTATTTAACCGCACTTTCATTTAGCTAGAACCCAAGCAGAAGAGAGGAAACCTAAAGTTTAACCTGGACTGAGTGTGTATTCATCAGTGCGATTTCTCCTGCAGAGGGGAACTCAAATCATACACCAGGACTAGATTACAGAGAAACACAGCTGGAACATTTAAAATCAAGTCAAATCAGTGTAAATACCGGCTGCTTTTGCGCAGAGTTGTACCACTGTTTGGAGAGCTCTGACCGGGATTTGTTTTCGCTCCTTTATCCAACGGGCGGACCTGAAGGCGTGGTAAGCGGTGGGAACTGGTGGAGGCTGCTGCCCTCGATCTCACATCGATTTTCCTTTCGATGGAGCGATCATGGGCGACAAAAGATAGACATCTGCTTTTACTTGTTTAGGGGAAACCCGTTTCCTCTCTTTTTGGAGTTCATATAATATTTTTTCTCAAAAGAAAAGGAGAATTTGTCTTCGTGGGAGAGAGGAAGAGACAAACCGAGCCATGGTGGAACCTAAAGGGTAGACTTTATCCATGAAGAAGTTTGTTCCAGGCGCTTTGGATTAGGAGGGAGGACCAGGAAGATCATATCCACAGGTGAATATTTTAATCAAACCTACCTTTTTTTTCAACAAAAGACAAAAAATTATAACATATATAATACGTTTCATCCTCAAAGACTTATAACAATGCATGAAAGCACACGCTTGGTCCTGTCTGTTGACAGTCTCCAGGGTTTTTGTTCCGGGATCCAGACCAGCTGAACCTGTTCTGGTCGCTCGCTCCGGCTCGTGAGGGGAGAAGTGAGATTGTGCCGTTGCAAGCTGCAGCAGCCACTTTGTCAACATTTTGCTTTGCTACGCCCCAAACTCTGGAGAAGAAAGACACTTACACAGACACATTAGCTGTTTACACGCTCGCAGAACCTGGTTCTGCTCATTGATCAGACCGCGCTCCGCTGACACGGAACCACGGAGGCGTTACATTATTGACGACGGTGCGGTTGGGGGAGAAGAGGCCGTAAATGGCTGGAGAGTAGCGGCTGTTTCTCTGTCTGGACCAGGAGGAACCACCACAACCAGGCCGCTTTGTCGTCCACTCACTGCGGAACTGATTTAACCTCATATTACAGCCTTATAACACAGAAACTCCACAGAGAACCGTGATTTGCTTTCACCTGCGGCGATGCGAAGAGCTCGGACCTTCGTGGAAGAATGTGTCGCCTTCTGCCGGCGTTAGCTCCATGTAAGACCCCCCCACCCCCCAAAAGAACACGGCTTTGTGTAAGCTTTGGGAGACAGTCCGGATTTATTAATTCATCACGAGGTAGAAAAACGCTCTTCCACACAAAGAGGGTTATATTAAAACTGTTGACAAAGATAAGAAAGATTGTTTTGTTTGTCTGCCTTGTGGTTAGCCTCCAGCAGCGAGCCCTGACTCTAGCTAGCACCTCACACACACACACACTCCTCCACTCATAACTGTTTCCTTGTGTTTCGTCTTTAATTTACTCTCCAGGGCCAACAGTAACAACATGCTCCTGGCCTCTGCTGTGGTGGTGTGGGAATGGCTCAACGAACACGGTCGGTGGCGGCCCTACAGCCCCGCCGTCTCCCACCAGATAGAGGCGGCCATCCGGAGCAGCGACCCCCGCGGAGGGAGCGTGGTCCTCGGCCAGGTCGACAACCGGCTTTCCCCCTACATCATAGATCTCCAGTCTATGCACCAGTTCAGACAGGACACAGGTAGAAGATGATGGATTTCTGCTGTCTAGGTGTCATAATAATTAAAATGTTACAGTACATATGCTAAAGTCATAAATCATGTAAAGAAACAGTTTTCTGCCTCCTGAGCCTGATGTTATCCAACATCAGTCAGCCAGATGTTGGCACATCTATGTGGGTCAGTATGGAAGAGCTGAGCAGTTTGTGGGAAACTGTGCTTTAATTTATGTGTTTACATCTGTGTGTCACTGATTATTATGAATGTTTAACCGGCTCATATGCACACACAGAAGCTTATCTGGTTTTGACTTCATGATGGAGCTCAAAGTGGGCAAAAATACAGATGAACCCAAACCAATGGTTGGGTATGCAACTTTAGCTACTGGTAACATTTTATTGCTTTTTATGTTAGTTTGCTGAGTGCTTATATTTGTTGTTATTTAATGGTTCTGTCTTTGATCATCTTTGCAGGGAGACACATACATTTATTACCAACAATGCTGGCTTATTGGGATGTTTATTTAGTTGTCATTTATATATTATAATGATGCTATTTTACTAGTTTGGCCCACTTGAGGTCAAATCTAGCTGAACGTAGCTGAACTTGACACCCCTGCTTTAAAACATCTATTCCAAGTACATTTTATTTAGTCCAGCAGGGCGTATATTATGGTTTTTGGCTTTTCCTGAGCAAATATTAGCCAAATTTTTTTTTTTTTTGTGAATGTTAGCAGTATAAAGTTAGTCTGTGATGCAAAGGTGAGTTGTTTTATTGTAGAGGTTTGTTTATAGCTCCTTGGGAAAAAAAAACCTTTGTGTCAGACACTTAAAATTGACAAAAAAAAACAGTTGTGCTCATTTTCTTTGACTATGACTATCACACATGTAGATTGTGACAATGTTACATGCATAAATCAAGCTGTGGTTACAGACTGGAGGCTCTCCTTACCTGGAATATGTGCATTGCAGAGAAATTTGTTTCTTTATATAATTACAGGATAAACATGTAGTAAATATCAGGGTGTGTTCTTGCTGTTTTGAGACATTTGGTCTAGTTTATATTCAGGGTATAGTGTACAGCTGGGGTATTACAGGTAGATGGTCTGATTTGATCTGAAATCATGTAAACAGCTGGGAGTTACAGACTTTTGACTGGTCTTAGTAAACATATATTGGTTTTAGACATATGTAGAACCAGTTACATATTTCTTTTTCACTGGGGAGAGATGAAGCCCAGTAATGTGTAACCTTCCAGTTTGAAGCTGCTTTGTCTTTTTAGAAGCCTTCCTTTTGTGCGAGCATGCAGTTTTGCAGACAGTATCTGGGTGTGGTGTTTTATACATGAAGTAATAAATGTTCTTCATCTGGTTCACTGTCCTCAAACTTTTTAATTTCACAACATTATTATGAAATACCCGTTGGCTCCGCTTAACTCACTGCTGTGATGTTGCCTGGTTCTAACTACTCCCGCATGTTACTAGGTGTGCTTTCTTCTTCCCTAGATTTGTTCAAAATTTGCTAATGGCAACATTTACGTTAAGGAAAAAGACTTTTCAGTGTAGAAGTTTATTGCAAAAGTATAATCGGAACCCTTCATTCGCATTTACTTGTCCCCAGACGTCACTTCGTAGGTCATGTGATCAGCCAAGATGGCGTGGTTTTGATCTTGGAAATGCGGTTATAATGATTTTTATAAATGAAAATGAGGGGGCTGGCTGTAACAAATTTTCCACAGCATGTAGAAAACCCATCCAATAATCCATCATGACGACATTGCGTGTGTCATAATTCTCCATTTATGCGATAAACACTGGAACCACCTCTAAATCAATACAGCAGTTATTCTAAATTTTACCACATATAATTTTATATATATTATAGATATTAAGTTTTATAAATAATAACATTTATTTAGCACAAAGATGGTCACACATGAAAATACAGCTACTGAAAGAGGACGCATAGTTACAGGAAGTCACAGCTCCATCTAGTGGACAAACACTGCAAGGACATCATTCTGCACTGCTCTTGACATCCAAAACCATATTTTAAGAGAAATTAACAATAAATCAGCATTTAATGAGTAAAACATCAGCAGGTAATGAACATTTAAAAAGTGCCATATTGACTGATTTTATCGATAAGTCGATTGCACTCTAGTTTAAAGTAGCAAATATATAGATATAAATGGAAGCAAGAGATGGTTATGGATGGGGTTCATCCGGGGCCTCAGGTTTCTTGGTATGTACAGAAGTCTTGATGCTGTTGCAGTGTCATGCTATTTCCTGCATCTGTGTAGAGAGCCTGACATTAAACTGAAATCCTCAGCCTGGATGAGCAGCATTTTTGTTGGAACATTAACCCTTAAAGCCTACCACTATCTTCAGTTTTATTATGTGTTTTATCCCAGTTATAGAAGACCAGAACTTTCAGTTCTGTGGTTGATTTCTGTCTTCTTTTGATTGATTGGACATTAAAGTCTATTTATGTTTAACAGAATAGGACTTCACCATCAGTTCTAGCTCAATGTCAGCCCTCTGAGGTGGGATACAAATCCCTGGAGATAAACCATCCATCACTATTACCCAACAGTCACACTTCTGATCCAGAAAATCTGATGATGATAAAAGTGACATCATCAGTGATCATTAGGTGTAAGGGTTCAAATGTGGTCCCACGGTTTAAATGCAAACCCTCTCAAATGGTGGACATTGAGTTGGTCAATTCCACACAAAATAATCCCTAACTCTTGCATTCCTCGCCTGTGACGCTGTATCAGTGCTGGATGAATTCTCTGCGTTCCTGTCTGAGTTATCAGCCGGATTCCTTTCTGTTACCATGACTCCACAGCTTCAGACCTTTACTGAAAGTGCCATTAACAACAAGAAAAACAGTGTGTTTGTGTGTCTGAATCCGACTTCTTCGGCTTCGGCTTGGGGTCGGGCTGGAATCCAGCATTATGATGGTCTGGAGCAGCTGTAAATGACCACTGCAGCTCGGAGTTAGCTGCATACTTAAGGCCTGACACACTCCTTCACACACAGCAGCTGCACCTTCCTCACACAAAGAAAAGAAACACAGAGACATTGATTCTGTGAAGAGAAAGGAATATTTCAAGGCCTAATGAGCAGAGAGTTCACTTTAGTTGTCCTTCCTCTCTGTCGTCCTCCTTATGGGGCGTCCCCCCCGCATCTCTTTATCGACAGATTTAGTCAGTTGGCAGAAGTCCTGAGGGCCTTTCGGTGTTTGCTTTGACATGGGAGAAAGAGAAAGATGTGTATGCAGGAGTGGGGGAGATAATTGGATAGAGTGGATTCTCTTCTTCATTGTTGTATTTAGTTTCCCCGTTGAGGTTTTAACACACACACATTGTCGAAGTTTGACTGACCAAGAGTTTTCACTCATTTATAACTTGTTTCAGGTCTATGGATTCTTCTGCACCAAATATATCAATATATTTTGATTTCCAAATTAATTGTGTTATTAATTAGTCATAAATATTTCTCAATCTCATCACTTTCCATAAAGTGCTTTGCTTTTTTAGTGTCAGAGGAAGACTTATTCCCTTCAAAGCAAACTTATCAAATAGTTTCTTTCATTATTAAAAAAAAACTAAATAATATTCTGGGAAAAGCTCACCAATAAAAGATAAGATATGATTTTATTAAGTTCACCACATCGGTGAGAGGGGAAGGCAACAATGGCTGTTTACATGCAAAACCAGAACACACAGTTACATGCTACAGTAGCCATTTATTCTCTGTACCATGCAATCTGATTCAGGGTTGCAGGAAGGCTGCAGCGTATCGTAGTAACAGGTGAGAAGCAAGGTGCAGCCTGGACAGTTTATCACAGTCCGTTGATGTTTGATAAAACAAGACAAACAGATGACATGTTTAATGCAAAAACCAACAAAGTATGAAAAATAGTTGTTGCAACCAGGGATATACGGATTCTCATGTACATAATCACAATTTTATGATTATTAATATCCCAACACTATTATTGTGCGATCACATGAACACTTCTTTTGAGTCTTTGTTTTTAATAAGAGCTTTAAAAACCAGTAAGCTATATTTTATTTGCTTATATATTTTTGTCACATTAATTTAGAAGTAATTATTTCTCATGTTTTAAATGAATTTGGAACATTTTGGTGAAAGAAGCTGATTTTGCGCATGTATGTGACTTGTCCCATCCGTGAACCGAATCCAACACAAACCACTTTAATCCTTTTTAACTTTTCCAGTCTTATGTTTATAGCAGGGGTCGGCAACCTTTTTTACTCAAAGAGCCATTTGGGACCGCCCCCCAATGAAAAGAAAGCACCCGGAGCCA
>JBAMIG010000004.1:26440277-26457699 GCA_037177335.1 Kiunga ballochi
GATTCACCTGTCGATCTCAAAATCCATCCGAAATACTTCAACTCCTCCACTTGGGGCAGGACCCTATCCCCCACCCTAAGAGGGCACTCTACCCTTTTCTGGCTGAGCAAATGCAGTGCAAAATTATTCCTAGAAAAAAGGGGACAAATCTTCAATTCATTAACAAGTTGAGGTACAGCACGTTTAGCTGCCATCAGCAGGTCTTTTCTTTTACCCAGAAATAATAATCTCAGTTTTTTTTCTTACAGGCAGGAAAAGTTCAAAACAATGACCCACATGATCAAACTTGGCTTGCTGCGGATATCATCCAAGCTGATGGTATCTGAGAAAAACCTGAGCCTGTAAACACGTCTGCAAACCTGCAGCGGGAAGAACTCAGAGCTATCAAGTCAGGAAAAACGTCATGTGTGACAACGCAGAGATATTTTCAAAGGAATTCATTGATGGAGATCTCAGTCTGAGGTCTGGAAACATCCGTTTGTCCTGCTGTAGCAGCAAAGAGGACAGAGCAGCTTTTGTCCAGCAAAATGTGGCCTTTACATGGACAAAGATCTGCTTTTACACACACATGAATGTGTTTCACCCACACATAAACACACAACACACACATGAGCCTTTTTTTTTTTGCAATGAAAAGGACCCACTGCAGCACAGTGATTACGGAAAACACGAGTCAAATTACACATGTGTGGAATTACAAGCCACTACACAGTTAGGTTGACAGTCTGCACGGCGTCTCACCACCAGCAACATACACTATATTTACCAACACACACACACACACATACACAAACACACACATGAGAAACAGTCTGAAAAACAAGAGGAAAGAAAAAGAAAAGGCCATGACAGCACTGAGTGAGAAATGTTACTCATGAGCAATTTAAGTTCCTCTGAAGGCCAACAAGATAGTGCAGGTTAAAATTAATCTACACGCACACACACACACACACATATATATATATAAACAGACAAACAAACAAAACAAACAAAAAAACAGCAGAGATCATAATAAGTTGTGCAATTTCAGATCTATTTCCTGAGTCTTCTGCAGAGACAGGACACACTTTCTCTATCATCACACACACACACACCCATGCAATGGAAACACACACATGTGCAGCATTATCTGGGTTTTCTCACCTTGGTTTTGGACCTGGTTCTGTTTCCCTCGTGTTGGAGACCCACTCCCAGCTGTCTGTGCATTTTCTCCTGGGGTCCCCTGTCCCAAAGGTGCCTTTTCCAGTCTGGCTCCTCTCACCTGCTGCCTGGAGCTTTGTCCCAGCTTGGAGACTTTCTGCAGGAAGAACTGATGTTTAGAGACGGGGTCCCAGCCGAGGGGCCTGAGCTCGGAGCTTCGTACAGAGACCATGGTGTTAGCCATTCCCTGCTCAGAGTCAGAAATGTGGACGAGGGAAGGGAGAGGAACACTGAAGGAGGGGAGGAGTGCCTCGGCATGAGTTAAACCAGAGGGGGAGGAGGGAAAACTGGGAGTGTGCTGCAACCGCAAGAAGCTGGTATTGTGTTGTACATTCCCCCTGAGAGCTGCAGCACCGATCAGGCCAAACTTTTTCCCTCTCTACGTCTCATCCCCACCCCCACCAGTCCACGTCCCTCCCCTCTGACTCTATAAACACAAGCACACATGGAGCGAGTTTGAGGACGAAGCTCTGGCATCCGTCTCAGTCCCTTAGCTGTCACAGCTCAGCATCAGGGACTCTGATAAGTTAAGGGGACACCAGTTTGCACATTTTCTCCTAAATTTCCTCCCCAAAAAAACCTGCAGAGAATCTGACATTAATGCAGAAAAGATGAAGCTGTTCAGAGAGCAGATTAGACACCGAGCCAAGAGATTACTGTAGCATGCCAATACACACTAAATCATGTGTTAACACGCTCGCTGGCAGCTTAGCGGAGTCACAGTTTGAGGAAACACTGAATGATGGACTTTAATGCACACGTGCAGGAATTTCTCTGTATGTTAAACTGCTTGTCACATGCATTGAACTCTAACTGGACATCCAGCTGTGCAGGAATCAATGTTTAATAGTCAAATCGGCTAAAAGTACGACTCATCCACACTCATTCAGACTGAAACACTTGCAGCTCACTTCCCCTCTCAGGCTTTTATAAGCATCTGATGTGCCTCTAATGTGCTAACAGCACAGTTTCCCCTCCTGGTGCAAATATGAGGCGACCGATGAGCAAATACGCCGGGGCAGGATTTAAACTAGTCACCGGCTCGCTGGATCTTTAAAAACACATACCAGAGACGGAGCACGCTCCCTGAAGCATTCGCAGATTACACAACAGACTCCCCACCTGAACCTGCCACGATGACGCAACCTCACCTGGAAACGTGCACCGCAAAGCTATCCAATGGGTTTTTCTGCTTGACCACATCCTCGTGAAAGTTAAAGTTTGAACAGAGAATGAGACGCAAACGTTGCTGCAGCTTTGGGCCAATTTAAAGCTCTGCAGAACACCAATCAGATCCGATGGAGTCAGCGTTTCATTGGATATAAGTAGCACCGTGACATATGACATTAAGAACTTTGTCCCATTTGAGCAGAAAGGGTAACCCTGGAGAGCAGCAGTCCTGCAGGTCTTACATGTTTCCCTGTTTAAACTAACCTGATTGAACCAAATGAGCAGATTTTAAAAGTAGAGAAATTTAATTAGAATGCAACCAGGATCCGTCTGCATCTTTCGACACATTCATTTATGGTATGCGGTCAGTTAGGTCTCACATCCGATGTGAGATGGACAAATCCAAATGAGATGTGGGGATCCTGGGCACATTACCAGGTTGCCATGTTTAAACACGGGGATGTGAGGGTATTCTGTATCTTAAGTCAGTCAGCTGTAACTGAACCTAGACAGACTCACCTTGCCAGGACTTCCCCTCTGCCCCTCTACTGATGCTCCACCTCGTTCTCCACCTGCCTCTTTGACTCCGGTTGAATCCTGGACAGCCTTCGTGGGAGGCTGTGGGGGTCCGTCTCCCAGCTTCTCAGAGCTCAGAGAAGTGGCTGAAGCAGAGTGAGTTTGACTGATGGCCACAGACGGGATGGGGTTGGTGCTTGCTGCCATCTTGTGGTTGCTTTTGTTGTTGCTGCTCTTTCCTCTGATGGGTTTCAGAACAGCCACTTTCACCTGACCCGCAGGAGAACGCTGATTCCTGTCTACCTCCTCCTTCCTGGGAGCTGCTCTCCTTCCTGCTGCGGTCGGTTTGTTCTGCTTAAGAACAGGAATTTGGTCAACGCAAAGATAACAAAACATATTAGCTCTAATCCTAATGTAAAACTGTAGCCCCTGAGTTTGATCCCCTTAGGTCTAAATGCTAGATAGGTGTGCGGCAGCAGTGTGTGGATGTGACTACGGTACCTGGTTGGGAGTTTTAGACGGGGACATGCTGGATCGTGATCCCACTTTAGCCTTTACTGATTTAAGATCCATTTTGGAAACTATTTTAGCTTCCAAGTTTGATGTTTTCACAGCTGAATTAGTATCAGATGGTTTGGTTCTTGCTGCTGAGCTAATCTGGGTAACTTTGGATGCTTGTGCCTGGCCATCAGGTTCCTCAGAGGATGTGGATGTGAGTATAGCAGCACCTGGAGCTGGTTTAAAGGGGGACGATTCAGAAAATGGCGTGTTAGAGTTTTCCCCGAGCTTCTCAGAGGCAGCAGGTGGATATAGATGACAGAAAACCGCTGGTCCTTCTGGTCCAAGTGGTGCGCTTTTATCATTGCTTCTCTTTGGAGCCTCTGAGTCCTCGATGTGGAGCCCAGTTGCACCTGTAGGTGCAGCAGCAGGACTCACCTGTGTGAACGTCACACACATGTCAGAGCTGACAGACACAAACAGAGTTTCCTCGTTCACATCGTCACTGTCGTCGTCAGCAGGGATCTCTGTTGCATCAGAATCTGAAGTGGAAGAAGCATGCCTCCCCCTGCTGCTGAGAGCATCACTGTTGCCATGGTTACCGCTGATGGTGTCCAGCGACAGGGCCAGCGTCAGGTTGTCATTCCAGGTGTCCTGGTGGTAGTCGCCGCTGTTGGCGTCCAGGTAAATGGACACAGAAGTGTCATTTGGTTCAGAGATCTCTGCCACCGTCTGGATTTTTTCACCATCATCATCTTCGAGCAGTTGAACTTCATCCTCTGGAAGCCATTTAGAAAGGACCACGTCATTCATTGTGTCGGGTTTGGTCGTCACTTTGGTCGTTAGGGTGACCTCCAGCACGTCGTAGTCCAGCGGGCTTTCAGTGCGGCCCCCACTCAGGCTGCTCAGACTCCGCAAGGACTCAGGGGACGACTCCCCCAGATAGGAAGAGGAGGAGGATGAAGAAGAGGAGGAGATAGGGAAAGCATTACCATTATGGTCTCCTGCACGGTGAAGCGGGAGCTTCATGCTGGAGCCGCTCTTCCCTCGCACATCGGGCTCAAACATGCTCATCTCTGGAAAACTAATCAGTTTCTTAGGCTAAATTTCATCTACAGGTTTGCAACCAGAGGCCAGATGCTCTTCTTCTGATTTCTACAGTTACATCCCAGTAAACCGATGCAGAAGGTCACGTCCTGGCCAGGCCTGCACATGTTGCTCAGATAAATATTCCTGTAAGGTATCTTTGATGAATCCTCACGGCCCGCACGAAGGTTTCACATTTTCAGAGCTGCAAGAAGACAAAAGGAAATGATCAATTTAGTGAACATTTTTAACAAATCACATTTTACTCAGTTTAGCCCTCGCGAAGCCCTGACACTAATAATGCATTGTTTGGGTACAAAAACTGGAAGCTGGTGACGCCATTTTTCTGTAAACTGGCAGATCTAAACATGACATTTTGTTGTTTTTAGACTAAACAGAAGTTATGTGCAAGGGGTTCTGGCAATCATTCAAAGTTAAATCAGCTCCTTTAAATCTCTAGATGTCACAATTTTTTATTCTATGTTTTTATTTAGAATATTATATATTCAGATAATTGTTAAAATGCTGTAATACTGGGTATCAGAGCATTTACTGGTACCGGTCAATCCCTCTGGGTATTGTGGGTGATGTGTTAAATTGAAATTTGATGTAAATGCAATCTGTGCTCAAACAGAAATTACTTTCTGAGGAAGCTTGACATCACATTTAAGTCTATTTCGTGTACCTTTTACCATTTTGGTTTGTTTGTTAATTTATTTATTTATTTAATAGTTATATTTATGTTTTCTGTATTCCATTTATTATTTATTCATTCATTATAATTTGTTTGTCATTGTTATTTTTTATATATATTTATTTATTTTCTAATCTTTTTAAACTTTTTTTTATCTCTTGATTTAATGAATTCTTAAGAAAAAAGACAAGCTTGAACAACATTGTAGGAAACTGGAGTCTGAAAAGATCTTAGACACAGTCCGGAGTCAAAGTTATTGGACTGATCCTGCAAGAGTGAATGTGGGTCAGAGACAAAAAGAGTGGAGCAGCTAAATAAAGACGACCAGATCCAGGACGTTGCTCCTTTTCTATTATCCAGTAATGACACCCGGGCCCCTGGGCGACACCATGAGATGACTCATTCCAGGTAGGAAGATGAAGAGGCGACACACAGTTATAGCAAAAACTCCTCTAACTGGATCTGTCCGTCATCCCAGTGTCAAAGTTAGAGCTCATTCTTGCAGCTTTAAACTACTGCTCATTTTCCCCATAAACCCACCAAACTTATAGTCAGGAAAAGGAAAAACTGATATTTCATCCTCATGTGCAACATCTGGTTGTTGCTGAATTATCTTATTTTGAGAAAATAGAGGACAGGGAGACAGAGATAAAAAAGTTGTCTGTTCCTTGTCATTCACCTGCAGATGCACTCCCAAAGTCGACCTCAGCTTCCATTTATCATGTATGAGCTACAGTCAGTGTCAGATCACACTGACAGCCGAGCTCAGCGTCACCACGGCTCCTCTGTCAGGTTCACTTTACCGGACTGATGACTCAATCATAGGCTGTCGTTATTTTTTTTAACAAAGAGCCAAACTAATTTAAATAAAAATACTTTTTAATCAGAATTAAGAAACTTTGAGATGATGCAATCAAATTGATATATAAAGGTTATAACTATTCTTATTAGGTTCATTAAGTAATAAGAGAGGGAAAAAATAATCCTGTCATTGGACCAAAATGACCTAATATTCAGGGAAAAATGACTTAAAAGAACAAAAAGTCCTAAATAAAAGTTGACACCTCCATGCAAAATTTCCCATTCTAACCGTTCCACATTCTCATCCAGCACAGTGAGCAGCCTGACACTAAGCTTTTCCAACTGAAGTGTCCTCCACCAACCAAACGACTCGTCCATCCCTGTTAGAATCACATTCACCATCGGCTACTGGCGGCCCCATTCCGACCCAGTGTGTCGAGCGGAGTGCAGTGCTAATCCACGAGCTAGAGGACCTCTGCTGGGAAGTACAGCCCTGCTTTGCATTAAGGCACGCTTGTCGAGCAGGATAAGTTGAGAGATGGATGGAGTGAAAGGAAGGGAACAAAGAGGGAGCATGAGGCATGAAGAGGCACATTAAGAAGATCAGATCAGTAACTCTGATCTAGCCGCATCCACTTTTTCCAGCAAATTCAGCTAAGCTTAACTCGATTAATGCCCCTGTGCAACATAGGAAAACAGAGCGTTTTGAGATCAGGTAAGAAAAAAAACAAAAAAAACAAAAGTAAGATGTGATTAATGATTGTGCTTCACTGAGGTTTTATCCCACATTTATGTGGCATCTCTTTGTAATCAGCCGTTTCTCCTTCCATATGAGGTCTTGTTTGTGTGGTTTGCACACACAAACGTTAGCTATAACCGCTTTGAGTGCAGCTCTTCTCTACTGTTTTCTATTTGCTCGGCTCTAAAATGTTTGGTTTAGATGCCAATGCATGGCATTGAGACTCAGAGTTTTTCCCAGTCATTTAGCTTTGCTACATGTTAGCATTGCTGCTACCTGGTATCTGCAAACACATTTCGCTTTGAAAGACTTCATTTCGCCTCCTGTACAGAAGGCCTATGCTTCCACAAAGAGTAAAATATTCTGCAAGATCATAATTCAAGTGGCTTTATATAAAACACAGTTGTGATAAATTAGACTCATGTCTAAATTGGATTATAATAAAAAACAAAGCTTAAAGACTGGAGATGCCTTCATGGTTTGTCCATCAGTAGAATGAAGCAAAAACAAAATATGTTTTAAATAAATTACTTAAATGACAGTTTGTGTACTGGTTCAGAACATAATGATCCGATTTACCTTCAGATTGATCAAAGCTGCTAAAATCATCTTATTATGACAGAAATCTAAAAAAAATATGCTGCTATGGGAAGCAGTGAGACATCCTGCTGCTGTGTGTGGGATGTTTGTTTTATTGTTTCCAGTTGAACATGTCAGTGAAAACACCTAGCATCTAAACTTCATAATTATATCTGAAGTAAAACAATCAGATGTTATTTCAGATCCATAATGTTGTGACAGTGAAATTCAGACCACCCTGATGCAAACAAGATCATCTCTCCTGACTACCTTTCTCTTGTCCTCTTTGTTCAGACGTCGCTCCGCCTCCTCTGCTTTCACCACAAACTTTCCACTCTTCATCCCCGGCCTTTGTGGACCACCAGCTTGTTTTTCCATTATGTAAAATCCCTTCATCACTTTATCAGACCAGCTCGTATCTGGTTTTCAGACAGTCACAGGACCAACATCAGACCTCCTTTTGTTTCCTTCCAACCCACATGTTTGGAATAAAAGACACACATTTTGTTTCTTTCTCTGATTAAAGTGCAGAGTGATGAAGCAGACTGCCTCTCCTCTCTTTCTCAAGCACTATGAGCCATTTTCTTCCCTCCCTTAAAGACCTCAGACCGGCTTGTGCCAGCACTGCTGCCTGCACCTTTATCTCCACTGAAACTTGTTATTGTGAGTCAAATGAACCATACAGCAACTCAAACATGCATCTGGATTTATAAAAAGTAATAAAAAACTCAACTCTCCGTTAAATCAGGCTCATTTAGAGGCTGTTTCACAGTTTGTGATTCACTTATTGTCATGTTTAAGAAAGCAGCTGGAGATGATATGACTTTTATGACATGGTGCATCATCCTCTTACTTCTGTGTCCCGAAAACTGATGTCGACTGGATATTTGTTCCTTTTTCCAGACTATTCTCTGTAAATAAAATGGTTGTGTGATAATTCTAGTAGATTCAAGTAATTTCTGTGACATTCAAACCAACAAAGCCACAAAGATCCTTTTCTTCCTCACTGTGATGCAAGCTTTCTGCATAATTAAATGCATTGAGTAGCTGTCATGTGATTGAATGATTAGATATTTGTGCTAACGCAAAGTCAAACAGGTGGAGCTGATAAAGTGGACAGTGAGTTTATTTCAAAGTGTTCAGTCAAGAGTCGCAGATAACAAAAAGTCAAAGTCTAAATGCTGCAGATAGCTTCTGAACCAAACTACAAAGAGTATTCCCATCAATAATTAACCATTCATTGTCAGCTGTTATTTTTTAGAAATCTTTGATGGTTGGTTTTAAATGGCCAAAAAACACATTGATATGAAAACAACAGAGTGGTTTACTGTCAATATGGGGTTAGAAACAAGAAAACATCATATTCTATCAGATTTGTATCTTCTGGCATCATTTCTATCTGCAGCACAAATTAACCCAAAAAGAAAAACGCACGTTAAAAATGTTCCCTTAAAAAAATGTCATTTATGAAATAAAAACTTTGCCGGCTAACTGTGTAACCTTAGATTGATGTGAAAAAAAATGAGCTATATATCAGTGTTGAGTGCAGTGTTTTTATTTTTTAAAGGTAAGTGCGATACAAAGCTTCTACCCTCCTCGTTTTTTCTTTTACCCGACGACCATTTTAGTTCTGTTTCAGCCAGCTGTATGAAATATTGCAGTAACTAAAAAGGTAATTTGGGAATTTTAGCCAGTTACAACAAAATAACCTATTTACACTTTTTACATGAATGGGAGAAATATGTCCTAACTAGGAGACCATTTAAAATGATATATCATGCTTTCTATTTACCATATAAATCATTAAATCATTAATTTATTGCGTGTATAAAGTAGAACCACAATGCTTTGGTCTGAATTCCTGCTTCTTCTCGCTCCACACACACCTTATAACCCTGTTCTGAGGTGCGTCTTCAGAGCGACTTGTTTTGGTGCCGTCTCTTTAAAGGTGAATGAGGCATGTTAAGCCCCGCCCCCTCCTGGTCCCAGGAAGTTCAGTTCTACCCTGTTCCGCCATGTTTGTAGCTTGATAGCAGCGTTACGATAATCTCCCGGCAGAGAAACATTTTATTGGTAAGTTTACTATAAATGTCAACGTATCAGATTCATAAATTTGATTACATGGAAGTCCACAACTTTATTTCGCAGACCCACAGCAAATACTGTGATGTAATAGATTAAAAAAAAAACTTAATAGAGAAAATTAAACAGAGTGAAAAAATATGACAAATATGAATAGTGAATGAATAAAAAACAGTCTTTGTGCTCAAGGTGTTTGGTTTCAGATGGGAACGCAGCCAATCCCTGATCTCTTTAACAGCCAGCTGGCTACAAACATACAAACACTCAACATTAATTGCATTGCATCACATTACAGCAACACACACTCGGGTGAAAACACACACGATATACACAGACAGCAAAGTTGCACTCACTGCATCACACAAAAGGACACAGTCAATACTGTTCAAGTGGTTACCATAGCAATAAGGACTGCTGAGTCACTGAACGAAGAAACTATGTGAGGCTCACATCATGCTGCCTTTAGGATTTTACCACCTACAGCCACTGCAGAGGTGTGTGTGTGTGTGTGTGTGTGTGTATAGATGACAGAGAGTGCTAACACTGCAGTGCAGATGACGACAGCTATAACGATGAAGATGATGAGTGCATTAGTTCAGGTGACGTTAAAAGTATGTGCATATTCTACAGGAAGGAAGATTAGGGGCAATTTCATTAGCATATATGGACAGGACTTTAGTACACACACACACACAGACACACACACACACACACACACACACACACGGACATCAAAGGAGTAGAAATCTATTTTTTTCATGCCTTTACATGAAAAACAACAAAACGATGCTGAAGGTGGAAAGACATCAGTGATGATCTTACAGTAGCAGTTGTCGCTGCATGTCAGTGTTATCAGGTCATTTCCAAACTACCTGGAATCAATCAATCATTCTACAGAGAGAAATATTATCCACAGTTGGATAATATTCCAGTTCGCTATAAATCTTCCCAGGAGTGGACTTTCCTGCAGTATCTGACTGTGCAATGCTCAGAGGGACTGTAAAAACTACAGCACCACAGGTAAATGCAGGACTGACACTTATAACATACATTTGACTCGCCTCACTTATTCTCTGCACCTTCTTGTATTTACTTTGATTTTTATATTTAGTTTCCAATCTATTTTTACTTTAAATGTTAAAAACATCACTTTATTCTTACAGTATACAAGTGGAACAGCTTGATTAAGCAGTTGTGTGCCATTTAAAGCAAAAATAAATAAATACAAAAATCAAATAGGCAGTCTGTTTAAACCTTCCAAAACAAGAATGATGGGATCATGTGACCTGTTAAAGGAATGCAGCAGAATTTTGGACCAACTGCTGGTGATGGCGTGACCAAGGTGTTAAAAACATGCATTAAATACAGCATATCATCAGCATGGTGATGAAAGGTTAATGATCTGGAACCTTCCCAGTCACTGAGAGGACAATAAGAAAGTATATCAGTCAGATGTGAGTCCATCTGGGTCTACAGCAACAGAAACCAGGTATTCACACGACCCAGACCTCAAACTCAACAACTGAAAAATCCCAAAAAAAGAATAAGATCATCAAACATAACTTCTTACAAATCCTCCAGTGGCTTTTAAATTTCTCACAAAGAGAGTAAATAATGAAGTTATTAGCATACCGAAAGCCTTTTTCCCTTGTGGGATCTCATTGAATCAAACTTTATTAGTAAAGTACTTTTTATACACAACAATAGCACAAATGCTTTGTATAATAACTATTTTGCAACTAAAAACCAAAGAAATCACACACAAATATAAGTCCACACACACAGCTATGTGGCACATGTAGTAGAGCGGGTCATTTCCTAACCAGCTAGTTAGTGGTTTAAGACCCGGCTCTGGCGTCCACATGTCAAAGTGTCCTTGCTGCATCACCAGTGTGTGAATGTGTGAGCCTTTGTGTGAGCGAATGGGTGAATGTGTCAAATAGTGTTAAAGCGCTTTGAGTACACTGAAGTGTAGAAAAGTGCTAAACAAGTACAAGAACATTTACCATATTTTCACCCCTCACACACACACACACACACAAATAAACTAACTCACTATTCCCACTAAAACAAACTGTCCAACTCAGAAAAATAACTATAAAAGGACATTTGTCTTGGCACCAATAAACCAGGTGAGGAAACGAGGATCCTCAAAGCTCCACAAAACATCATCCAGAGAACAAAACATCTCTGTAATCTGAAGACGGCAGCAACCAACCTTTAGTTTATATGAGAGACAGGATTTTCTCCAGCTTCACTTTAAACTTTTATTTTACAGCTGATAAATATGTGGAGCAAAACAAACCTTCATTCCAAACTGATATCTATAACAGAGCATTATGTAACAGCATGTGGGACTCAGAGTTGTGCAAAAACCAATACTGCACATCTAAACTGAAGGGTGTAAAATAATATTAATAAAATTTATTCAAATGATTTTTTACTGCTTTCAAATGATTTCACAAGATCAAAACGCCCGTAGAAGCAATAAAAACAAGCATCATCACCAATGATGGTATAAAACTTCAGATGAGGCAATAATTGATGAGGAAGCTAAAGTCATGACAGAACGCATTAAACTAATGAGACTGCTGCTAATGGGTTTCCAGAACGCTGTGCTGAATAACAAGGAGGGTTATAAATGCAGAAGGTCTAAATCCAGTCCACTCAGAACTGGTCCTGATGTTAAACTGGACATTGTAAACAGAGTCGTTGCATAACATTGTAGCTGTTCCCTTTCAGAGGCGACACCAGCACAACCAGATCAATACCTGCATACACGACTGATGAGGGATGTTGGTCAACACAGCCTTGTTAAAAATGACACATTTCCCAATCAAATCCTTGTTAACCCTTTATGGTTGACCATTTTCTACCCCTGCATCCATAAAAGATCATTAGAAAGTTTTTCTCTTGAAGAACTTTGAAATCCTAGTTCATTTTTTTTTATACAAAACAAATGACTAAAATAAAAATTATTTTACTACACCGTTATGGTCCTGAAAGGAACAGAAGTTTTCTCTGCTTTAAAAACATTACAAATTAATATCTATTTTCACTGTTGCTCAAATTTTCCAGCCAATAAATACATGTCAATATTTAAAGCCTTTCCATGCCCATTTAATTACACAATGTTATTTAAATATGCATTTAATTTATATTTAATAGGAAAAAAAACAGAAAAAATATATAAAAATAAAAACTAGTTTTTTTATATGTAAAAAAAGTAATATTGTGATATAGTAAATAGAAGTAAAAAATCTTAATCTGTAATGTTTTTATAGCGGGTTTTAGGGACTACAAAAGGTTGTAAGAATGATCTTGATAAGAGATTGCAGATAAAATTAACTTCTTTAATAGAAACATTGTCTTACAAGAAAAAAAGGCTTTAAACAAAAATCTTAAATCATGGCCAGAAAATGGGGAAAAAGAATTCCCTGAAAAAGGACAAAAAGTCCATCATTACAAGGTTTAACATGTCAATGAGCCAATCACAGTTCTGTTTCCAATCTAAAAGCACAACAGCTGTAGTCCGGATCAGAACACATGACGCACCCTTTCATCATATCGGTCCCCCTCAGAGGTTCTGCTCTGCAATCCTGTTCATGCGGACTGAGCAGAACTTCATCACTAACAGTTTGTCATCTCCACTTGCATTAATCAGTCCCGTCTTCTCTTCATGCAATGAGACAAAAATGTATTCACTCCACTTTTACACACCAAACACAAACCGCTTCCAATTTTCAGCAACATTTCAAATCAAACCCACCACAGCTCAGGAACACAAAGGTCCAGTTTTGTGTGTGCGGTGGAGGGATTCAGTTACATCTGAAATCATCTCCATAAAGCATCTGGAAACCATCAAAACCAGTAGCTTTGTGTGGCCACAGAGCTGCCACCCTGCCCTCACCTTGGACTTTTTTTTAATGCAGAAATCTGCTGTGATTTTACAGACCAGGCTGCAGGAGAAACTTTAAAACACCCTGAAAATAAACACATACATTTTACGTACACGTATATATAGCAGATAAGATGTTTGTAGCTGGAAATGAATTCAGAGTCAATGATTGACTGGTTATGCACCCGCCAACATGTTAAAGTGCATGGATCATTTACTTTCCTAAAGACCTCTGCCCTAGAACAAACACACATTAATGAAATACCCACACATGCAGATCTTCTGTAACAGCCAGAAGGCACAGCTTCGCCTCATCTGGATGAAAAAAATACTCCTCGTGCAGTAAAAACGCTTTCTTCAGCTTGTCTGGTTTGAGTCTGGGACCATCAGCTGTCCTCCCTCACACTGCTCGCTGCATTGCACTGCATGTTCCCACGTCGTGTGTTATCCCATCTCTGCTGTGTGTGAGCACAGAGGCGAGGGAAGACTGCGCAGCCTGTGACGGTAGACGAGAGGGTGGGAGGGAGGAGACTGGGGAGAAAATACACCTCCCTTTTTGGTCCTGATACAACCGTGCTGCAGTAACAAGAAGCGAACTGCTGCACTGCCTTTTCTGGTGGAAACATTCCTCATTACATGCACAGGTTTTAATCAGCCTCGTATTCTCACTCCAGTTTGCAGGTAAACTCTAATCTGCAAGAAAAAGTGACGAGGGGCCAATTCTGACCGGTCCAGTGGGGCAGGCTGTTGCCTAGCAGCACTGGTCCCCCCCCTCAATGTTCCCAGTTTCAGGACTTTCTTTTCAGGGGGAAACAGGAGGGGAGGTCTGAAGGAAGAAGAAAGAGATGTCATGGAAAAGTAAGCCATGAAATGTGATGTAAGGGAGGAGTGGAGCTATGGAGCCAATGAGGTAGCTGATCCCAGTGAGAGGACTGGAAATGACTCACGTTTGTCCTGCAAATGGGCCGAACAATAAACCCAGGATTAAACCAAGGCTGGAGTCTTTCACTAGCCAAACCAAGAAACATCTTTACAGATCATTGTCTCTTCATTTCCTCACTGAGAAGACCGTGAAGCGGATGTGTGGTGGTCCGTCGTTCTGCCTCGAGGACAGAACAGCAGATTCTACCTGATAACTCGTCACCATGACTTGAGTTTACTGGTAATTCCTGTGATAAATGCTGTAATAATGATTCCTCCATGTCTAAACCATCCCATCAGACCAGTGTTACCGCTTGTGTTGCTTTGTTTTCTGTGTTTTCATGGGTAAATACAGCAGAAGGAGAGGTAATTGTACTGAACTAATCATTTAAATCATCCTAGTGGGATTTCTTTGTATCAGGAAAAAATGAGCAGTTTTGGCAAGACTTTGTTTCACCACCATGTGTCTGTGGAACAGCCCGTCTGATGGGCCTGAAGCTGCTGATGCTTAAAAAGAGGCTCAAGACCCTTTCAGACCAGTTGACCATCTTTAATTGTATTTGTTTATTTTAGAAGATTTGTTTAAATTATTTTGCTTCATAAATTCATTTTCTACACCGCCTCACCAGGCAAACACAAACAAAAACCTACGACCATATGATTAGTTTAACTTTTAACTGTCATCCATCCTGCGCTTAATATTATCAGCTGTGCACGGAGACAAATTTGTGTACAAAGCATCTCTGCTTTGGGTTAATAATGGTAAAAAAAATGGTGGGGTTGGGGTACTTTTTGCCCCCGCTGAGGGTAGCATCACAGCCTGGGATTATCTGAAACATTCCTGGATAATTTATTGATCCGTGCAGAGCTGCTGGAAGTGCCTGATGATTTATCACCAGTAAAACCATGTTGGACTACAGTCTGACGTGTCATTAAATGCAAACTAAAATAATCGTTCAAACTAAAATACCACTCCCAAAAAAAGGAGCTCGTTTAGTATCAAACTCTAAAATACATGGTCCGTTTGTTGGCGCATGAAAGTCATTGCATCAGATCACTAACGAGTCTGTACCACAAGCCAAATATAATGAGATGGTGTAATCGAGTGGGCACTTGCACACCACCGAGACCCTGCAGCTAAACCACCTCCTTTGGAAGAAGCAACATGGCTGATTGAGCAATCTGTTGGCCCACTAAAGTTAAAGACGACTTTATTCACCCTGATAACAGCTGAGGAAGGATCTCTGCCGAAGAACGTTTTGCTTCTGCAGTTTATAATTAACAGGCATAAACTACTGTATAAATAGGAGTATGAAATCATTTTGGACACAGATTTATTGGAGAAGAGTTTACAAAAAAATCTGTTATAATTAAGGGTTGGATTTATTTTTTAAATGATCAAATTAATAATGATGAATTAATTTTGATTGATAACATTTAAAAGCAAAATATATTACAAAAAAGCAACTTTTTTATATTTAAATTGTTTCAGTGAGTGCCTGAATCAAATCATACTTGCATAAATACAAACAATAATACAGTAAACTCTGTAGAACTTTTGCTAATGTCCTGAATTTTTTTTTTCATTCAAAGCAACAGAAAATATCCAAGGCCAAAATATCCTTTACCTTGCAGCACCGGATGTTTTCTAAGAGTCCACAACGTAGATGTTTCCTTTAACGCTCTTCATTAATAGATTATATGATGGTAAATTTAAGCCAGAAAGCAGCAATTGTGTGCATTTCCCTGCTCATGGAACAGAGATAAGCATCTCTTGCTGTCTGCTGCTGGGCACTAGAACAAAGCCTGTTGCGTGGACTTTTGTATAAGACGGAGCCTACAGCAGCACCTGCAGCTAGCTGGATAAACACTAAACTAAACATGCTTCTACATCGGCTCCAATAACAGCGATCAGCGAACAGATTTGTGCACCAGCGTAAATCAGTGTACTCAGGTGGAGCAGTTGCCTCTCAACCGTGTTAGTTTTATTTATTCATTGTAATTAAAGCATTAAAGTCTCACACACATTTATACTCAAACTGCAAAAAGTATCCTGCATTTGTAGACTCAAATAATTATAATAATTAGATATTTCCTTCCCAGCAGTCAGAAGTGTTGCTGATCAGCAGTTTTCCAGCTCCAGGCATCCTTTATTTCCATTTCTTCAGCCTAATCTGTAAAAACTAGCAGTGACAGGACAGTTTCACAGACAGCAAATATGGTTTCAGCTGCAAAAAAGTGATTCTCAAAGAGCTGGTAGCTGGAAACTTGGCACAGTCAGCATGGTGTGCAGAGAGAAGTGGAGAACAAAGGAAGAAAACAGGATTGTAACATGATGCCCTGAAGAAATAGAAACAAATCCAAGACCTGAGAGATGCATCTGAACCTTCAGATGATGTTGGGAAAAATAGGAGTGACTGTCAAGAAGCCATCTTTAAGGAAAGGAAACAGTGAGAATAGGCTGAGGTATGCAACATGACACTGATATGACGTTAAATTCTCCCTTCAACGTTGCTGCTGCAAGTGCTGGGACAAGCCAGAATGGCTTCAAGGAAAGCCCACTCATGTGCAGAGCTCTGCCCAGCACATGCTACAGCTTAGTGAGAACACTGCTTTAGTTTTATGAGGTAACCTCATTGAGGCTGGGTTCACTGGAACTGTAGACAAATACAAACACTGGTTTTATTAGTGCAAACAGACTCATTAACAGCTAAATAATCCGATTAACTTTTGATCTCAAAACAAAAGCTTAAAACAGTCACATGGAAAATCATTCACCACAATAACCCCATTAAATCAATCCCAGTTTTCCCAATCAGCTTTCCAGCCAGATTCAGGAAGTGTGAGCCTCCTCCTCTATGCCAGCGTCTCACTGCGACTCCTCTCAGGTGGACAAGGTTCAGATTCTCAGGTCTGGTTTCAACATGACGGGGCAACAAAGTGATCGGAACAGGAGCTCAATACAGTGTTGCCATGACAACTGGACAACAGCATTAAAGTTGGATCCAACTTTTCCACAAGTAGTAACACAAATTATAATAAAATCAATTCAAATAATAGGAAATCTTATTTTTCTTATACTCAAATCTAATATAAATGTTCATTATATACATTAATCTGATTATTTTTATATATATATATATATATATATATATACACACACACAACTCATCCTCATTTCTCAGTTTTGGTCTCCTCAGCCGGTATCCTTTGAGAGCTGAGCTCAGGCAAACTTCTC
>JBAMIG010000004.1:26522904-26533822 GCA_037177335.1 Kiunga ballochi
ATTGCACATTTTCATTTCCTTGTTAAAATAGACGTATCTTAGCAACCTGTTGTCATGGTGCAGGGGATATTAGGAGGAAAACAGAACGTAGAAAAGTTTAATAACAGACATCATGAAGACAAATGCTCGGGAAACAAGACTGGGGATCTGATAAACACTGACTGGTTCCAGGGTGTGTATTTATGGAAGCTAAATAATGAGAAGCAGGTGGAGTGAAGAAAACCAGGTGAGCTAATGACCAGGAAATAAAGCAGACCGTACAACCAAAGGAGATGAGCCACAAAATAAGAGTAAAAACCGTATTCAAAACATTGTGCAGGACGTCCAGATGAGGATGCAGCAATAAGACACTGCAGAGATGATGACCACTTTATGTCTATCAAGTAGTTAAGCTACTACTGATACATTTCCACCTTCTTTATGTGTGTTTGGCGGTGACAGGCTTTTTATTTTGCAGATGCAGTGGAACATAGCGTGCATTAGCATGTGGCAGCATCATATGCAGGAGCTAGAGATCTGGTGGACTTTTTAGACCTGAAAAAGAAAAGCAGAGTAACTTGCAGGGACCGTGACTGGCACGTTAAATGTATTAAGTTGAAGCTTGTTATGAAGCTTTTTATGTACCTGATCAAAGCATCACAGGTATCTCCTTTCAACAGAACTCCATCAGAAGGTCAGAGAGAAGAGTTCAGCTGCCTCGAGAGGAGACTTCAGCCGAGTGATCCAGGTAGGAGTTCTGCATTCATCACAGTGCAGCTAATAAGGAATGATTTTCTCCTGAAAGCGTCTCAGAGCAACAATTTGGAAAAATCATGGGACAGAATGAAATAAAATCAATTATCTAGAGTGACTTCTGTAAAGGAGGGCTGCACGGTGGTGCAGTTGGTCCAAACAGTGACTTTTCTGTATGGAGTTTCATG
This sequence comes from Kiunga ballochi, assembly GCA_037177335.1. NCBI lineage: Eukaryota > Metazoa > Chordata > Actinopteri > Atheriniformes > Pseudomugilidae > Kiunga > Kiunga ballochi. The sequence continues at coordinate 26,523,825 of JBAMIG010000004.1, forward strand.
TTCTCCCCGTGTTAGCGTGGGTTCTCTCCGGGTATTTCGACTTCCTCCCACAGTCCAAAGACATGCACCTTGAGGATAGGCTGATTGGAGACTCTAAATTAAGGAAGTGTGAGTGTGTATGATTGTTTGTTTATGTACGTTGGTTCTGTGATGGACTGGTGACCTGTCCAGGGTGTACCCCACCTCTTGCCCGATGTCAGCTGGGATTGGCTCCAGCCCCCCGCGACCCCGTTCAGGGAATAAGCGGACAATAAATACGAACAAAAATTTCTTGTGGGATAAGCTGCAAATACAGATACAAAACCATGTACCATCTACCGTGTATAATACATGATAGTATTGGCATCTTTACCACATTTATCCTTTTTCTGTAAGTCTTCCTGAATAAAAGCTGCAGTGTTAATCTGCCTTTCCTGTCCTCTCCACCCCAGCTAGTCGAGGTAGATGGCTGCCCTCCCTGAGCCGAGTTCTCCGGGAGGTTTAGTCTTCCTGTTAAAAGGGAGTTTTCCTTCCTACTGTTGCCTCATGCAGCTCATGATGGGAGATTGGATCCAAATGAAGATTCAATGCAATCTTTTGGTTTCCCTTAACTAGGCTGTTTTGATTATTTGGCTCAATATGATGTCTGTGAAGCGCCCTGAGACATTGACGTGAAGTGGCGCCATACAAAAAAAGTTGAATTGAATTGAACTTTTCTGCATTTGCATCATATTTGTGTTTTTGTGCATTGATGTGTTTTCCTGTTTGCAGAGCTCCTCTCTACTTGCAGCTTTTCCCACTAGCTCATGTATTTGTATACGAAGCCCGTTTGCACCTGTCAGCACTGTGAGTCAGCTAATGAACACAAGTTTCTTTCCTCCCTCAGCAGCATTAGTTCTGTGCGGTGCCGACTACGTAACGGGCTCCAACCTGCCGAGCCACTCAGACCTCCAGCTGTCCTGTTTCACTGGACACAGAATACAGGTTTGGTTTTATTAATTTTCCTACTAAAACCTTAAATGTGTGTCTTTTCTTCCTCATTTTGTGTGTTTTGCTTTTAGGGACCAGTGTTTTTGTTGGAGGACAATAAATCGGCCATTTCCCTCAACGATGCCCTGATGTGGGCCAAAGTCAACCCGTTCTCTCCGCTGGGAACCGGACTCCGCATCAACCCTTTCTAACATCAGAAGAATGAGAAACCAGAGAGTGAAGAGAATGAAAAAAAAATTGCAAATCAGAAATATGATAAATGGGACAGAAAAATGTTGATTAAAATGAAAATTATTTTTTAAAAAGCAGCGATTCTTACATTTACTCTGTTTAATAAAGACAGTTAAATTCATCATAAAAAACTATTCTTCCATTTTAGACCGGCAACATGTCTGAGAATACAATTACAGGTGCAGTTAATGAGACTGGTAATAAACAGAACATTACCAGTGTTTACTGGAATCAGTGAGTAATAATTTGATCCAGAATTAACCATAATTTAGCTTACAAGGATCAAAGTCAGTCAGAAATGTTTGTATTTTTGGGAGAAGGAATTGAAATGTGACAAACTTGGAAAAAATTCCTTGAACCAGCATTTTCTGGAACGTTTCAGGAATAAAATAAAGAAAAAAACTGCTTCATTTTATTTGTTGAATTCCCTGACATACATGTGCACAAACCACATTTTCACATCTACATGCGCTTCACATGTGCCTTTAGATCCTTTCTAAGTGGACCAAATGTGGGATACATGTGCTTCAGATGTGCCTTCGAAACATTTCTGTGAAGCACATCCATGGGTTTCACATTCAGTCCATGTGTCTTCTCCACATTGTTTCACATGTGTAATGTGGCTTTTCAGTAAATGTTTATTTTTAAATGAAAATCAAAGGAAAATGTAAGAATCACTGCTTTAAAACAAAGAATCATCCAGATGGGACCGTCTGGACTCCATCTGGCTTTGGATTGTAAAACTGGCCTGACAAGAACCTTTATTGCTCAACACAAAGTGACCAACTGTGTTTTCTGATAAGTTAATTGCTTTTGTAGATTTCTGTTGTAGTTGTGGTGTTCTTTAATAGGATTTATGCTTTTCTCCTCAAAGTATTAGCATGTACATACAGGGTATTGAGCTGAATTCTTCTATTGTAAAAAAAAGAAAGAAAACTGGAATAAAGTGATAAATACTGCATGCTTATTAAAGGTTTATTCTTTTAAGATGCAGATTTATTTAGATATTTACCAGGAAGGATAGATTTACATGTAATCATTCAGCAGATAATTGTGCTTACAACCAACATGCTGCAAAATGAGCTGTGCAATAATAAAAAAATCTGAACATTGTTCAAATACCTGAGTCAACTTTGGACTGACTTTTACCGTTTGATGAGAACTCAGAGATGAGACCGGATGAAGACTGATGCTGATCAAGCTGTTGTCAGGGGGTGCAAAGTACAAATGAGCTGCTTTAAAATGACTAAATCACTTAAATCTGACTAAATCTGTACATGCAGGATATCAGTATTTAAACCACACCAACTTGTTAATTAGCAGATCAACACAAACTCTTACAAAGTGCGTCCATTAACTCTTTGCAGGAACCTTAATGACTGTGATCAAGACTGCAATTGGATCTGTCTTTTTTTATTTGTCATTATTAAACCTAAACTATCAAGTCCACAAGTAAATAAAGAAGATGGAGCTCCAACATGCAACATGTTACGTAGAGCATTCAAAGCATGATGAACACCTTGTATTGGTGGGAATGCATGTTCCCTGCATCCTGCAGGGAGCTTGTAAGTTCAAGCTAACAATGACGGACTAATGGAAAAACCACAAAATGAACTGAATAAACATCTCCTGTAGTGCTTCAGTATTCTTCTCAACAAAGGTTTGTTGTGGAGTTTTCTCATGATTTCCAGATGTTTAGTCAGGAACAATGAAGTTACAGCAAAAAACATTCCAGTTAGGATTCAGAGCTCATCCCAGTTCTTCCCTTTGGCACCAACCCTTGGTCCTAGTCCAAAACTTTGCAGGGGCTCCTTTAATGAGTAACAGAGATGTAGTCCTTCCACGGGAGGTTGAGAACGTTTGAATATTTTGATGAAATTACTCCTTGACTCTTGAGTCAGATGGTAGGAAGCAGTTAGAGGAGCCGGTTCTTCAAAAACACATTTCTTCATCACATCTCAAAGCTGCTCTGCTGGATTGAGATCCAGTGACTGAAAGGATCACTGCAGTACGGTAAACCATAAGGGGGGGGGGGGGGGATTGGGGGAAAGAGGCAGGGTCCAGTCCATCGCAGGGCTTAATATATATATATAAATAGAAATATAAAATAAAAAAATCAATTAGCAAACTAGTGCAGAGTTTGATGTGAAGCTCTGTACGAGTCAGCCAATTAAATCTGATGTGTATCAGGTGTGTTGCCGCAGGGAAACTCCCAACATTTGCTAAACATCAGCCTCAAGGACCAGTGTTGCCCTTCCTCCCCTTGTTGGTTTGGATGCAATCCATTGCTCCTGCACATCACTGATATCGGTTTATGATCCAGCAGAACATAGCAGACACGTGCAGCCTTGTACAAAGTAGTGTGTGGCAGAGACTCAAGAGAACAGGTCGCCTATAGTGTCTAAAGTTAGTTTTTTTTAAATCAGTTCTCTAAAATCTCTAATCTGTGGCCAAACTTTGGCTTACATCACTTTAAATTGCTTTTACCTCAAGTTAATTTTTTTAAGCCAGAACTTTTACTTGAGTAAAACCTCGAGTTGATACTTTATTTCCTACAGAGATCTTTTTAAATCCTAGCATCAACATTTCTACCTGAGTAATGAATGCAGATATTTTTTATACCTCTGTTCATTCCACAGCTTTGGATCCAGAACAGAAGAAGCATAATCACCTCTGAGTCTCCCTTTGTTGCCTTGGAATAACTAACAATATCTGAACAGCTGATCTGACTTCAAAAGTACTTTAATGGACCTCCTTTTATTGGGTGTGCAGTTTTTTGACAGACATGAAAAATTGCTCCCGCTTTTCTCAAATTGTTCGCTACAAACACAGATGATGCTACTCTATGACCCTGCAGGGATGGACATGGTCAGTTAGGCTGTAGTGGTTACACCATCAGCTGCCTGAAGCATTGATGTAAGGCTGGATGGATCCATACTTTCACCATGTATCCACCACATTCACTGAGTACACAGAAGATCAATCTGTTCATAATACTTACATGTTCTTTCTTCACTATTCTGATGCTCAGTTTGACTAAATGCATGGAGCTGATAACAGACTGTTCCTTCTGAGCTGCACTTACACAGATTACTTTCTTGTGAAGTTAAACGTCAGAGAGGGTAAAACCAAGCCAAAATACTTCATGTTGACGTTATTGTTCCAGGATGTTCTTAAAGAAACTGTGAATCTTGTAGCTGGAAGGAAGAAAGAGTCGCAGGCGAGTTTGTTTATACCTTACTCTGCATCCTCCTCCTAAAACACGTTGACCTCACCCAGGAACTTGGATGAGGTCCAGACTTGGAAAGGATCAACACGACAAACTTGAGTAAAAGCCAAGGATTTAAGAGGAATGTCAGGCCTACATAAAATCAGCTGAGACAATGTTTGTTGCTCTCATCTGTTTGTCATGGTGAACTTTGTGCTTCAGTTTTATAAAATCCAGTGACAGCAGGACAGGCTGAAAACTGAAAGCAGAGCATAAATAAAAAGCCTCTTTGTTTTTCCTCTGCCATCATGTTTAACTGGGAGGAAACACTGGAAGTCTAATATTTGTACCAGCTGTAGCCATTGTGGTGTGTTTAAGAGCACACCCAAACAGGAAGAAACAGTGAGTGAGGAGTGTGTGTGAGAAAAAAGCAGGTTGACTTCAGAGGTCAGCTGACTATGCAAGGCAACATGTTTAAGACCTTTTTATGCTCCCTTATTTCCCTTATTTACTATCCATCCGTCTATGTAGTCGTCTAAAGCTAGATTTATCTGCACGCGACATCTACGTAGGACCAATATTATAACTTTTCATCCGACCCTTCCAGATGTGCTACCTATGTCTTTTACACATGCACATATAATTAAAATAGCACGTCAGTTTGTGTTAAAGAAGATGTATCATGCTTTTAAATCCTTACTTTTAACATGTAGATCATTAATTTATTGTCTGTATAAAGTAGAATAACAATGTTTTGGTCTGAATTCCTGCTTATTCTCGCTCCACACACACCTTATAACCCTGTTCTGAGGTGCGTCTTCAGAGCGACTCGTTTTGGTGCGGTCTCTTTAAATGTGAATGAGGCATGTTAAGCCCCGCCCCCCTCCAGGTCACAGGAAGTTCAACTCTACCCCGTTCCGCCATGTTTGTAGCTTGATAGCAGCGATTCACTAATCTCCCGCCAGAGAAACATTTTATCGGTAAGTTCTGCATAATTGTTACGGTAGCAGATTCACGTATTTGATCATTTGATTACCTGGAAGTCCACAACCTTATTTGGCAGACCCACAATAAATATTGTAACATTACAGATAAAAAAAACCAAACATAACATTCATTACAGGGCCACTGTCAACACGTCACACTGAAATTCACCGATGCAGATTTAAGTTTTATCATGCAAGACAAACCCATATGTGATCAGGATCCAGAAATATTTGTGCCTTCTCTGCAGCAAAGCACATTTAAAATGGTCTAAGGTAAAGTGTAAAACTGTTCTGTAGTCAGATGTCTGAAAATGGGACATTCTCTCTGTAAAGCAGGGTTCTGCAGAATAAAGGGGAGAAGGAGCATCTAGCTCTTTATCAGTGGATAAATTAAAAGCTGGCATCTCTGATGATACGGGGTCGTCTAAGTGCCAATGCCATGGCCCATCCAGGCATCACCACCACAACGGTTCGAAGGAGAAGAGTCCCGGTGCTGAACCTGTGGTCCAGATCTTCCACCTTTAGAAACCATTTGGATAATCACACAAATAAAAATGTAGCAATAAAGCTTCAGGACTGTGGAGCAGCTGCATCAGACCAGAATGGGTCCCCAGTCCTCTGAAATGACTCGTACATTTAACATCAATGCAGCAATCAGGTTTTCCCTTTTCACATATAACTTTTATTAATATGAAATACAATCAACAGGTAGCTTCATCTAAAACAGGATGTCAGAAAACCGAGTAAACAAAACCATTAAAGATTATATGAAACAATAAAAAAATCTGTCTTTATTCCTATATAAATATAGTGTTTGTGTTTAAGAACTTTCTGAATGTTCTCACAAAGAGACATTTCCTGTGCTTTCATAGAAGTCTTTAACCTGCAACATTACATCAGCTGTAATCACGCAGCATTGATCTGTTAATGAAATGATAAAAAGTTTGTTTGCAGTTTTTTTTTAAACAGATTAGATGCATTATAGCGCCACCGCTAACTCAAGCCGAACACATCCATCCAGGTGCGTGTCTACCATGTTAGCGTGCTGCTTCCTGACACATTAAAGCTCTGATACTGAGAACACATCTAACGTTTTCCTGAGTGTGCAGGGTTAGGGTTACCATGGATACATAAGCTGCCATCGTCACCTTGTTCGGATCAACAACCAGACAATGTCTCCTTAAGCAGATGTTCAAAGGTTTTTAGTTAAAAGAAACTGAGCTGTTCTTGTTCCGAGTTAAATCTGGACATAATCGATTTTATCTCATGTCTCATTGAATAAACATTTTGCTACATTTTTTTTTACACATGGATCTATTTGCATTGGCGCAGTAACGTGGCTCTGTTCTACTGCAAGTGTGCATGGATACTGTATGAGAAGGTGTGTTAATAGGTGCTCTAAAATAGATCTGGTCTGATTGTGGAGTCCCCCCCCCTCCCCCCCACTTTCTTACAGACACAACACAGTGCTTCAGATTTGAAGGTTTTGTCTAATTTGGAGAAATTTAAACCTAAATTTTATTCTTCATCCCAGTCTGACTCCTCTTTCCTTTATCTGTATCCAGGAGAAGTTCTCCTGACTTCCTGAAGGACTTTGCAAAGCTCTTAATATTTCTTCTTCTTCCAGTGGATCCTCAGAATGAATGCTTTTAATGAATAATGTTCACTCATTCATTCATTTAGTATGCCGCCTAATCCATTCTGGGTCACTGTTTGGAACAAGCTAAGACTTAAACCAGCGACCTTCTTACTGTGAAGCCATAGTGCTAACCACTGCTCCATCATACAGCTCATTTAATCAAACAGTTCAATTTTAATAACTATTCTTGGTCATGTGACGTATTACTAATATCCTAATTGGTTCCCAGCAATCCTCAGCATCTTGCCTTTGGTTTAGTGCCCTCTGGCAGATCTCTCCCTGCTTCTCTTCACTATTTAATCCCAGCAGCAACATTAGTTGTAGCTGGCATAATGTATATGCATAATGTAGCTAAATGTCAGGTTTTGACCCTTTTTTTTAAAATTCTTTTTTACAGCATTTAAAACATCAGAGGTTTAAGATCCTCTAAATTAAAGACCTCAAACAGGATTTTTCCTGCACCACAGTCACAGTCACCATAATTTGCTTTTATTTCTTCAGGACATAATTTTCAGTGTTCATATGCTGCAAATAGTTTTTTAGTCTTGATTCTTTTCTTTCATCCTTCACTTGTCCAGTTCCTGCACACAATGCTAACATATGCTAAGTTTCCTGCTACCAGCTCTTCAGGAATCATTGCTGCTGTTGAAACATTCAGTCTGAAAATGTATCTAATTTTTACTGTTTTTCCAGAGGAAACAAAAGAAATTTGAACAATTATGTGTCTTTGTGACAGGCTGCTGGTAACTTTGCTAAATAGTTTGCTATGTGTCGATAAAACATGGATCACCCCTTGAGTTAGGAGTTTTGTGTAGTCCTTCAATGAGCTGGAAAACTATTAATGGAGATCAGAGCAAACTCTTCATTGAGCTGTTTATTATAAATCATATAAACCAGTTTTAAAGTGAGAATTGCTTCACTGTCTCTGAGGAGTCATCACTCCCAACAAATTAGCTAATCAGACTCTTGTGGCTAGCTGGAGAGCTGCTAATGTTTAGAGTTTACTTCCACAGCACAGCTGATTCAAATCAATAGATAATTAGTAGATGTGCAGAGTTTGATGTTGCACACATCTGCTAATTAAGTCTGATGTGAGTCAGCTGTGCCGCGGCAAGAAAACCTTGTTGGCCACATCAGAAACACAGCTTGTACTGCAGGCAAAGTTTATCATGTGAAAATCTGCTTTACAAGCTATATGCCACCATGTCTTCCATAATATTCCTCTTTAGCCATGACACCTCATGTTTTTCCTGATAAGTTTGTGGACCAACGGCAGGCGGTCCTAGTTTAGTTTTAACAGCCCCTTTGTACACAAAGCTTTTTTTTTTTTTATATAATATGAATTTTACAGTTATCACTTTAACAATAATAAATGAAACGTAGGATGTAAAACTGAATGATGTCATTTTAAAAACAAAAACAAGTTGCTCAGACTCAGTTCTGAGGAGACTTCTTGACCTGATCTCGGGTCATCGTGCCTGGATTCCAGCAGCTCAGGCAGACATGGGCTCATACGAATGAAAGTGGATTCCCTTTGAGCAGGTAATCTTCATGACTGCTCCATTCAAACTGCTGTCCGTGATCAGTCTCATCATGCCCTCAGCGATCTGTGACGGCCTGCAGAGAAACACGGCCATCACAATCTGGCTCTCATTCTCGACCTAAACCTTGAACTCCAGCGACGTTCGGACAAATGTTTCCCTAAAAGGAGTTGCAACTTTCTGTAAACTGAACCGGGCTCAGGCCGAATGAGAAACACACACATCTGGTAGTAATTTCTGCATCCCAGAAACCTGCTGAAACCTCCACAGTCTGTTCTGATGACAGCAATAATATTCATTGTTAAAATGCAGCAGTGCTGGAAGCAGAAGGCCAACATCTTCCAGCTGCTTGATGTCCAAATTCTCCCTGGACTGAATAAAAAAACTAAACATTAGGCATTAAAAACTACGGGATCTGTGTATCCATGTGTCTGCAATCAGGAAGAAACTCTGGCAAAGATAAAATGACACATTTGGTTTGTTCAGAGCAATAAACGAAATGCACAGATTTGTTCCAGATTGGACTTCTGATATTCCACATGATTGTTCTGTCCCTGAAATGTCCTGAAATGTCTCCATCTGATCCAAAATGCTGATGAAGAGTATCAGGAGAAGTCCCGTTTCTTCAGTTTTACCTCCTTCTTTAGTCTGGGCTTTAAAATTCTTCTCCTCTCATAAACAATCTCTCAGTGATCCGACCATACTGGTGATCCCAGAGCTCCAGATTTTCACAGAAGAGCATTTCACTGTCACGATGCAGCTTTACTTGTGGTTTCTAGAGTTTCTTAAAGGGGAGGCAGAACCTTCAGAACCCTCTCATTAGAACCAGTTTCCAGTGTCAGCGTCCTTTGTATTAAGGTAAATGATGAGAATATATTACAAGTCAGTTCTACTAAGTTCCTGGGGGTCCACATTGATAAGTTTCCTATTTGTAAAGCCATATTGAGTATTTAATATCAGTCCTGTGTAAATATGTTGGACTATTTTTTAAAATAAGACACCATCTTACACTAAATGCACTTCTCACCCTGGATAAAACTTTGTTTGAGTCCCATCCCTCATATTGTAATGTTATATGGTGCAATATGTTTTCAAGTTTAAAGTAACTTAAAAAATCTATAAAAGAAAAGCCCTTTGAGCCCTGTTTTGGTCCAGTTTTAAGGCTTCTTCTTGCTTTGTTTTATAGTTTTTGTCCTCTTCGACTTACCGAGTTGAACATATTTCATAATGCATGCATGATGTAATAAATACCAGGCTGTCTGAGCTCATCCCAAATTGTAATCCTCTCTAGGACTCTATAAGGCAGGGGTTCCCAAGTCCGGTCCTCGAGATCTACCATCCTGCAATTTTTAGATGCAACCTATTCTAACACACCTGAATTGAATAGCTGATTCCCTGTTCTGCATGTCATCCAGGCCCACAGA
>JBAMIG010000004.1:26533922-26550684 GCA_037177335.1 Kiunga ballochi
CAGCTGTGTTGGACAATGGATGCATCTAAAAGTTGCAGGATGGTAGATCTCGAGGACCGGACTTGGGCACCCCTGCTATAAGGCCTCTGTAGGAGTACACAGGTCTATAATAGGTTTGATAATGAACTGAAAGTCTTGAAATCCATCTAAAGAATAACCTGATCAGCTCTTATGTATGTTATGGTCCAAAAAATAGTGTGATCTAGGGAACTATTGTGTGCACTGTGTCCAAATATATGTTATATGTAGTATATTGTATGAAAATCTCATGCTTTATTTTCTTCCACACAATCAATTGAACTATTATTGTTCTGTCATTCTGTACTCAGACTCCCTTTTAAAAGCTTATGATGGCTCTGCGGAGTTTAGAGTCACACATAGCTAATAGCTGAACCTATTGAAATGTGATCAATTTTGTAAATATGGATATGTGTGTGTGTGAATAAAGAAGAAAGTATGGTCTCTTTGCCTTCAGATCACCATTTAAACTTTTTTTAAAAGCGTGTTTCTTTCAGCAACGTGTCCTGAGATGAACTGCCAGATGAGGCGGCCTGACCTGTGAACTTTCTGTAAACACGTATCAGAGAAAAGAGACCTGCATGAACGTGTTTCCATTTGAAAAGACCACCTGGAGAGGAAACTGAACCTTTTCTCTTCAAACAGTTTCCAGTGCTATTGGTGAAGCGCTGACACTCTTTGGAAATAAAATATCATGGCCTTTCTTTCTCGCTGGGTTTCTTCTTATTAAGGGAAACGTGTTTTAGATAAATCTCTCACACATTGACCTGTGAGCCGTGAGAGTAATTGTCCTTCTGAAATGACCCAGATATGAATCCAAATGAACTTTTAACAAGTGAAACATGAAGAAAATCCTTAAAAACCTTTGCAGCAGAGAGGATTTTGTGCATCATCAGGAATATGTGAAAAACCCTTGGATCTACAGATGAACTTACTGTAAAATGCCAAACTTGCTCATGCTCTGTTTGAAATCATCTTTGAACTTGACGAACTTCCCCATGTTGTCTTCATGTTCCACGGAGTTCAGCAGAGGCGTGTCGACGAAGGCCGGACACAGCACGTTCATCCGGACGCCGTAGTCGTCCTGATCTGATGCGTCCTGCAACGGCGACAGGAAGAACAGCTGAACCAAACAGCTTTTCCTACATGGGTGTGTGATTTCACCATGTGGGGGTCTCACCGCCAACGCTCTGGTGAAGCCGATGACACCGTGTTTCGTGGCAGTGTAGACGGGCTGGTGGGGGGAATGCTGAAAGGCTGAAATACAATACAGAAAACCAAACAAACAGGTTAGCAGGAAGACGTTTATGATCTGGGTTATGGTGTCTCAGGTACCACACCACATTTCAGGTCATTTAAATCCCCTTTCTTCTTTATCCTGATGCTCAATTTGAACTTCCTCAAGTCAGCTATGGCATGTTCACATGACTAAGATATGCAAAAGCACAAAATACTCCAGAAGTTCCCAACATGTATATTAAAATGCAATTGAAGTTACCCAACAGAAATAAATTTAACAGACATTTAGAGAATTAATAGTTAAGAATTCACAACATACTTTTATTGTGGCGAACAAGATCAATATCCAGTGGTTGTTCCTTTATAAAGCAATGACTTTGTGTTATTAAATGTATTGAATGATTGTTTGATGAAAATGTCTCCATCTCTGGTCCTTAAGGACCACTAAAACCTGCAGGATGGTAGCTCTGGAGGAGAAGAGACCCCTGCTTTATGCATTACAGCAGTGAGCTTCCAGCACCATGCATGTCCTCCTCTCCCCATGCTTAACCACCAAGGTGAAAATGGGAATGTTCTCCATAGTTTGTGAATTTATATGAATGTTTTTACATTTTCTATCTTACTAGTTACTATTCATTGTTCTAAAAGGTCTGGATGGCCATTATCCACAGTGATGTGTTGCTTGCAAAAGATGCAGCTCTAAGAGTCGATGCTTTGAATGATTTGGCTTCCTGATTTGCTCTCACAGTGCTTTCACAGCCTATCCCTCCTCCTGCTCTGCTCTTCTATCACAGTCTGGAGGGTGGACTGCACTGAAATGACACAGGAATGAAGTGGTATGGAGAACCGGTTGCATATATTCATGATAAAATTGCTGTTAAGTGATTGATGTAGACAATGACTGGAGACATGAAGACTGATCTGGATTTTTACAAAGTGTTGTAGATTAAAAAACTAAAGTTTTGAGAATATTGAACTGCAGAACAAAGTATTTGTAGTTCATGACCTTTGTCCTCTGAAAGGCAGGTTATTGCAAACACTAAACAGATGACAGAGGATGAAACAGTCCCTCTCTGCCTTTCAGCTAAATGTTTATGATGTTTTTGGATCAATTAAAAAAGTAAAAACTAAAATGATTACAAAGAATTTTAGTGAAACACAGAACAGCTGAAAACATTTAGGACTGAGAAACTATAGATGGACTTGATCTAAATGCTCTCTACCCCCATCCTCCCTGAACAATTTTGCTGGAGGCAGCAAAGTTTGACCATGTTTGGACAAGTCCTAATTGGTGAAAGACTGTGAGTTATTTTCATGCACATTCTCCACATACTGATGTTATCTGACCTGCAACACAACACAGCGGCCTCTCTGACAAGGCAGGAGGTCAGAAGAAACTCCGATCAGGAGGAATATCCTCTCGATGCAAGATTTTGGAACAAAAACACACTGTCATGAATTTGCTCTGTCGCCCTGACTTCTGCCTTATTTGGGCACACTTCCTGCTCACTGTAATCACCATCAATTCATTTCATCTGTTCCACTCTTTACAATGCAAGAGAGAGGAAAGAAATCAAAATGAAAGATGTTGTTCTTGAGCATATTTCTGACTGTTTTCACTCCTCCTGGATTAAGCCACATTTGTGTCGCTGGTTTAAGCTAGCAGCTTGCTGAGAGTCTTCTTTCTAGTTTGTTGAACTGTTTCATTCTTGCTACCATATTGTGGGATGCTACACTGCAGCCGAGCTTCTCGTAGAGAAGAGTACAATTTCTCACGTTGAAGTCAGGGGAGGCCTCTCTTCTCAATTTAATTTTATTTAATGGTCATTTCAGATTGATTTTTTATGATTCTTTTTGTAAGACAGAAGGCTTTTTTTCTTCTTAAAAAAAATTTTTAAATAAAAATCTAAGTGGAAACCAAGAAGACATTATGAGTTTCTCACCGCCAGGAGGCACCCAATATGTTTAGTTTATGTGTGTGTGTGGGGCTGTGCGTGAGAGAGAGAGAGAGGGAGAGAGATATGGTTGGGGGGGTGGGGATTTTATTAATCTACATAAAATAAATTTTATGATAATGCATAAAATATTGAAATGATCATATCATTAAATCATTTTTTGCTGCTCATCTTTGACACACCTTTGACTTTGCAGTCGTATTATACAAGTTAAGCTACATTGAAATATGTTTTATAACAGCAGTTAAAAAAAAGTAAATTAACAGAAGTTCCCCCTCCACAGGTTTAAAAGCTTCACAGACTCAGCAGTATCTATAAAAGTGAAAGCTAACGTGTATTTTTCAGGCGCTGCTCTGCTGTGCTGGAAAATACACATTAGTGTTGCACAGCAGAGCAGCTCTGCTGAATCCCTGGCCTGAAAACCAACCTGACCTCCTCCTTAGTCCCAAAGCCTCAGGGGAACACAAACTGCAAGAAACGGGGAAGATGATCGTGGTGGGAAATGAGAGGCTAACATTGGACCTGTAATATTCCACCTCACAGGGGAACGCTGCAGGGTGTCTGCGCTGGAAAAACCAAACAGGAACAAGATAATCGCTTATCTGGTGGAGACTTAAATGAAGAACAAGCTCTGATGGTGTTTCCAGCTGCAGCAGATGTTTATGGCTCAAAGATTTCTTATTTCTATTCTGTCTTGTTGTTCTCTGAGGTTAAAAAATAAGATGTTTATGCCTGCATTGCACATCATGGAAGAATGCAAAGCAATGAAAAAGTTATGTTTACATCATGAAACACGTTTGATAAAGAGTTTTTAGGTTAAAGTGGAAACCTGCAAAGATGTCTACCTTTGATATTTTTGTCTCATCACACACACCAGTTTTATAAAAAACAAAAACAAATAGAGCGTTTCTGACCGATGTAGCCCTGCAGCCTCCATCCCTGCTTATTGGACACCTCTCAGTGAAAAAAAAAATTAAATGAATGACTAAACATTAACTGCTTTTTAACTTGACTCTGTCTGCATGTTACAGGACTGAGAGTTTCCAGGTAAAAGCAGCACATTTTCCTTCCCGCTCTCCCAAGAGGTAATTCTGCTCTCATGTTTTTCTCACACAGGTGTTACATATTAACAGCAGAGGCCTGTGTGCATCTACGTTTGCAAATAATTTACACATGCAAAACTCCACGTGAGGCAGAATGTTTGTGTGTTTATTAAACCACTATCTATAAAATAAACCGCGTCTAGACTTGTGGATACCTCACACTGATAGCAGAAGGCTGGTGAAGTGAAACATCATGTTTTACCCCAGCTGATAAGAGACGCAGCTATAATGTAAGAAATGTGGTTTTTAGAGCTGCAGTGAGCATGTTGCATGCATGATGACTATCTGACAAAGTCAATAAATAAACCACTATAAAACAAGATGACACAAACTGGAATGTCCTTTGTGAACTACATATACGGCATGATGGTGACTGAATGTGTGAGAGATCATATTAACGTCTGTGTGAACAGCATTGTTTCAACACCACAATGAGGTGCAGAGTTATTTATGCTTTTTTTTTATATAATTTTTCTTCCCGTAGGTGCTCTTGAGGATTGCCTGTTGTGGTTGCCTAGAGGGTGTTTACCGTAGTGTCAGGTAGTCTGGTTTTTCTGGTTGGGTCTACCTTTAGTTTTCCTCTCTTACTTTTTCTCCATACTCTTTCCCTTTGCTCTACTCTCTCTTTCTTCTGTTGTTATGTAGAAGTGTGGTAATAAGCAAATAAAAGGAAATAATAATTAAATAAAAAATAAAATAAAAGAATAACAATAAATATTAAATTGGAGCATCTGCCAGGAACAGAGCTTAAGATTCCACATCAGAACATATTGAGAGCTCCTGTAGCTTCTGAGGTGACTTCTGCCTCCACCTTTGTCTCCTGACTAGACCTCCTCTGGCTCCCTCTCTAGCCTGTCTCCTGCAGGCAGATGAAGAATGAACAAAAACTCGATTCACCTGAGGGAAAAGAAAGTTCCTTTTTGTTGAAGACGACTCTCCTCTAAGTCCCAGTCAAATTACAGATAGGTTTAAAACTTTTTCAGTGAAGAGGTTTTAAAGCTCAACATCTTTGCATTATGCTTTGTAGCTGAGCCTTTAACCGTTAGCATGGTGGGGCTTTAGCATCATTCGTCTAGCTTTTATGCAGCATACCCAGATCAAGATGGAAACACAGCTATGACCATGTTCACCAGGTGCTCTTTAATATGGTGCTCGACAGGTGCAAACAGACTGCAAATACAGAAACCGTGCAAATTCACTCCCGCAACTGAAGTAGGCCTACTCCGACTTGCTAGGGGCAACTTTATCTTTCATTATCATCAATAATGGTGGTGATGGTTGCTATCATCAATAGTAACAAGCTTTACGGAGGTCTGCGCTCCCTGAGTGTTTTTTTTAGCTGCAGGGGTTTTGCTTTATGCACCTGTGGGCCACTGTACATGAGGTGTAAAGTGGAAAACAATGCAATTCTAATGCAATTATGAGTCCTTTCATCTGCAGAAATACTCCGATAACTAGATGCATCGGTGATGGAAAAGAAGCAGAGTACAGAGAACTTGTGAGTCAGTTTTGTTCAGAAACAGTCACTTCATTTTGAACACCAAACATTAAGAGAGAATTGTTGACTTCAGGAGGAACAGGAGTAAACAAAATACTGTTTATATCCTTGTAGAATAGGTGGGGGTTGTGGAGGGAAATTTGTTATAATTTGTTTTTATTTATACAGGTTTACAGGAACACAGTGTTGCATGGAGTCAGTTCCAGGAGGTATCGCTCCAAACTTTTCTTAAAAAGTAAAAGGCTTGATCATACTGCGGTAATAATACTTCTAAATACTTAGTAAAAAGGTGCAGAGAACCATTAAGAAACAAGATTGTGATCGTGTGGACATGTTTGCACGTGCATAATTGCATGAGTCAGGAAATCAGGGCGCTGCAAACGCGGCACTTAAAAGCATCAGGGTGCATGATTGTTAAAATGCACATCATTCTTGTCATGCAGAGTTTTCTCACATTCGCCTCATCCTTATAAACACGCTGAACTTGTGTATTTTCTCATCACCTTTGAGTCAGCGTTGCATGGCTCTGTTTCTCAAAGCTTATCACCCCTGCCCTGCGGGTATCTGCAGGGATGGAGCTGAACCTTTATAATCAGTGGTTTAGGTCCAACTGAAAACAAACCCGCGTCAGTGTGTGCGTGTGTTACCTGCCATAGAAGATACGTTAATGATAGTGCCTCCTTGTTTGCCGTACTCTTTACTCATGTGCTCCAGTGCTAAGTAGGTTCCTCTTATCACAGACGTCTGCAGAAGAGCAAAATCAGATAAGATCATTGACAGCTTGTAGGAAGGAAGTTAAGCAAATAAGGTTTTTACAGATGGGGTTTTACAGGAAGTCTTTTGTTGATAAAAACTGTCTGCATCTAGTTTTTAATCTACTGAACTCATACAAGAGACATGCTCAGTGAGTATGCACCTTATTGACTGCAGCAGAACTGCAACCAGCTTCAAGTTGCATAACAACCAGCATGCACTGGTTTTCATTTAGTTCCCCTAGCAACCAGTGACTGAAGCAAAGTTTAGCTGACATTCAGCTGAAACATTGTATTGTAGGTACTTACATGAATCATTATGTCCCTGCAAATTAAGATTATAGCTGTTCATTTCAGCCAGTTTCTGATACTTTGAGCTTAACTTTGAATAGAAATACTGATATGCAACAATCAAACATCTAATGGATCTTTATAGTTCATAAAATGAATTCAAAAGCAATAACTGTGAATGGTTTCACAGATTAGCTTGAATCCATCTCAACCTGACTGGCAGAAGATTGACCCGAATGCTTCAGTCAAAAAGAAGAGCAAAAACCTTGTGAAACAATTTGTGCTTAACAAACAGAGCATCTCAATGTGCTGTTAGTGCCTTGGGGAAAATAGTTGATGCCACTAATGGAAAGGATTTACGATGACAGATTTAACCAGGCTGACAGAACATGATAAATTTCCCTGCAAAGTTCCATGAAATAACTTTTCTTTTTCTCTCTGTGATTGTCTCTAATAATTGTAATTTAAATGGATATTTCATAGAATAGAATAGAATAGAATAGAATAGAATAGAATAGAATAGAATAGAATAACTTTATTAATCTCAAGTTGGGAAATTTAGTTGTAGCGGCAGACTTTGGAACATCATACCTGGCAGCACAGGTACCAAACCATGAGTTGAGAAAGGGTGTTTCATGCACATTTTTTGTTAACAATACAAATTATAGGGTTGATGTTTTTCCTCAGATGTTTTGTCTGCACAAAGCTGCACGTGTCTTGTGCAATATCTGAGGATCTGAATGAGTTGCAGAAAGTTTTGGCAGCCAACTGAAAAACTGAGCATGCTGGTACGCTGACAGGAGGACCCCGAGGGTCCTGCAGCTTAAAAGATCTTAGAAATAAATAAAAAAAATCATTCAATTGAAATAATAAAATTTATAAACATCGGCCAGCATCAATGCAGGGGGGGTGGGGGGGTGGGTTCTCTGTGTGCTTACAGATGGAGAGTGGAGAGCAAGTATATTGTAATGTTATAAATAATCAATGGAAATATTCAGGCTGGAAAATACATGTCGTATAACAGAAATAAAAAACAACAACAAATGTTTATGTTTAACTCATGGGATGGACAGCAAACTGGAACCAGATGATGTCAGAAATCTCAGAGGCTCATATGGCATCAAAAATAAGATAAACAAGCTTAACTAGTAACATTTAGAGCCTTGTGCAATGGTAACATTTTACCTTGAGTTAAAACATCTTTAATGTCTATGTGTGTGTGTGTGTGTGTGTGTGTGTTTTCACAAGCAACGTGCCATCACTGACAATGTTCCTTACAGGTAATTACAGTTTTATGTCAAAATATTTCAGTGAATTGTTGTATTATAATTACATCCACCAGGGGGCAGAAAACAAGTATCTTGTTGTCTACAACAAGGTTTTCAGACACGTTTTTACCACAAAGTGGTGCAAAATGTTTGGTGTGTATTAAAATGATACAGGTGCTAATAGATTGATTTGATTCCTGCTTAAATGTAAAAGCAAAAGTTTCCTTTAACATTTTAAAACTACACCAAACTTCTGATCGATCTGATCGATCTGATCAATCTGTTGGTGTTAACGTTGTTGATTCAAGCTGGACAAATCTTTAGACGCTCTTATTTGCTTACAAAGATAATCCCTTTAGATTTATCTTTATTTTGGAGGAAAAAAAAACTTCATGAACATTTTAGTATTCATTCTTATTAATACTTAATGGGTCTATTAAAGACCCAAACTGAAGCTTTGCCTGAAAATAATCACCTGATAAAATAATAATACAGAAATGAGTGACATCAGCATAATTCTGATCTGATATTTGTTTTAAAGAGTAAAAGGATGGAGAACTAAAGTAAGACCCTTTCTCAACTCGTGGCTTGGTACCTGTGCTGCCAGGTATGATGTTCCAAAGTCTGCACAATGTTTTATTTTTTTTAATTGACTGGATCCACTTTGCTTTTCATCGGCTGACTTCCCACCTGAATCATCTGCTCTGCTTTAGATGGACGTGATTTCTAAGTGTCAAGCATCAAAACAGAATTGCTTGAAATAAATTGGTTACATAAATTAATTATCAAACGATTATCTGGCAGCATAGCTAAATTTAAGGTCAGGAAACTGTCGGCATCTTCATAAATATGGACGATAAAGTAATGTTTGGAGGATTTCGTTCACTGCTATTAAACCTACAAGCCAAAAAAGAGCTTTTCTCATGGAGATGATGACAAATTCAGACTTTTATTATGACGCACACAAACTCTTAAAAAAAGAAAAAGCAGGTATACGGATTAATCTCTGCATTTAAAGCTTAGTTGTGAAAGCCCTGGTAAGAAATTCCAAAAGTATTTATTACTGAAAGTTGTAAAGAATAAAACCTGTTTTGTCTGAAACCACAGATCCCTGCAGAGAGCATGATTTATGAACAAAAGCATGGCGTTTACATGAGGAGGTGTGTTTGCTTGGTTAAGGCGGTGGTTAGTTTCATAATGTTCATAACTATGGAGTCCTTGTGTGCATCAGGTTTTAGTCAATAAAGAATCAAACACTGATAAATTAATCAATTCACCTTGACTGATCAGGTATTTTGGGCCTCGCAGATTAAAACCATAATCAACATGGCTGTATCTTACCAGGTTAACTTGTATGGTTTTCTCCCAGTTTTTCTCATTATTGATGCCTGCATTGTTGATAACGATGTCCAAATGTCCAAACTGGTCCACAGTCCTCTTGAAGGCATCTGTTCCACAAAGATAACGCTTAAAGGTTAAACCTACATCTAACTTGGTAATTAAAACTATTTATTTGGTTTTGACATGGCTTCCTTCAATAAATAACACAATAATAACACAAAACAGAAAAATTAAAATGAAACTGGAGTTAATGTCGTTCTGTCAAAAACTGGATTTGTAATGGTCCCATTTGTTCTCCAAACATTTCAAAACACAGAGGAAACCGAGCGATAAAGAGTTTCAGGGGATGTTTTGTACCAGGAACAGTGTTTCAGGAGTCCAACAGAGCGGACTATAGGCAGGCCTGTCCAGCACCTGCTCTGTTGTGAAACAGAATATGGTTCTTCATCTTTCTTGTGGCTGCGTGGATGTCCTTGAAAAGCAGTTGTTCCTTCAAACATCTTTGATCCTCATAAACTGTGCCCCGCTTTTCTTCATTTGAAGGTGTAAGTTTAGTTTAATGATGAAAAACAATTCCCTGCAATCACATCTGCAGCTCTGCAGAAAAACCAAATGAAATGGTTGAAATCAGCTAAAGATCTTTGTCCTTATGTCCATTTGGAAGGAGTTTGTGTTGTTTTTCAGTTTTTTTTAACAAAGCAGAAAAATTCCTGGAAGTTTAAAGGATTTGTCTCAGTCTTTGACAGTCAGCAGTTGACTGTAAACAGTGATAATGAGGGTACACGGAGTGCGTCGAGGCTGTTGTTTGTCCCCTGATAAGATGACAGATGAGATGCTTTGGGATGAACAGCTGATGAGGAAAAACATCTGAGGTGGTAAAAACTACCTCCTATTTTTTTACCTGTCGCAGTCCATGTTCAGAGAACTGGTAATTAAAATCAACATATCGGCTTTTTAACAGACATAAACACACACACGCACATACATGCACATATACATTCACACACACATTGTGGTGGAATTCGTTTAGGTTCAAACTGTGTTCCTATCAACAGAAATATTATCTGATCCTCAGCACTAACACCAAACGGCAGTGTCTTCCCCTGCAGGAATTTACTCCAACATGTCGCACAGTGAAACTATGTTCCACTTCTGACAAACACCCTCTTTTTTTTATACCTCTATACATAATGCTCACACACATCAGCCCAAACATGGCTGCAGGAAAGCAGAAGCAGGTTGACTGTTCAAGAAGATGTTTAATAATCCTTTCTGTTGCCCCTTTTCAAGAGTGCTTCTCTATTTCATCGTGAGGAAGTTGAAATGTGTGATCACAATTCAGTTTCTTCCTGCACCTATCACGTTTAGCTGGACTCAGTTGAATTTGTCTTATTTTATTTGAGATAAAACAACAGAAATAAATAAAAAAACTCAAATACAATGATAAAAATAGCACTTTTTACTTATCTGTGCAATTTATTTAATACACAAAAACAAAAATATAAGGCTTTTAGAGGTTCACATTTGTTTTCCAACCTGCCAAGGCACAAATAAATTGATCACAAATTGACTATAACTGAGTCTTTTTTAACGGAGTCTGCCTTTTAATCTTTGTCCACATTATTTATTAAACTAATTTCTATATTAAATATTTGTTGTTCCATCTGTTGCATCTGGAAGAGCAACCTAACCTCACAGAAGTATGTAAAATAACCACAAAGTCACTTATTTATGTGCTTGTTGTGCAGAATTGTTCAAAATGATGTGCTGTTGACTACAGCAATCAGGGCAACATTAAGGCGGTGATGGAGCTTTGTTCTGGTGTCTGTATGATCATAGTAACAACACCAGTTTGTGTTTTTGATGCTGAAATTTTTATCTATCAAAACATTTATAAAATAATATGAGTTTACTAAATTTACTGTGGTCACTTTGTTCTCAGAAATTCTTTGATTGCTAAAAAAAAAGAATTTATGAATAATAATTTATCCTTAAATATCCTGTAAAATCATGAGTCCCTCACGGCGATGATAACCAGTGGATGTATGTCATACATTTTTTTTTTTGTTTTACGTCATCAGATCATTTTTAATTAATCCTTGCACTGATTCTTGGATAGTTTCAAAGGTTTGCTTCCCAATACTACTCCTGTTGCAGGTAAAATTCTCACATCCATCTCTGTGCAGATAATAACATCCAAACTTCAGAAAGTTTATCAGAACAAATTATGGATTTGGTGGCAATTACTTCTACTAATTAATCTTAATCATAGACCAGTAGGTAGCAAAAGCGAAGCTTATTGGACGATTCCCACTTGGCAACGTCATGTGTCGTTGCTCCAGGAAAATATAAAGCAGTCTGAATGTGCACCCTATAGTGCCCTGTGTGTGGATCACACCATTTTGTAGGGGTCTGAATGTACAGAGGAAAATAAGTAGTGATCCCAAAATTACCCATAATGCACCTTAAAAAGTATTGAGCATCAGTGGTCAATAGTCAGGTCAAAAATGACCACAATGCATTATGGGCCGGAGATTATATCAGTAGTGTCATTTTGTTTTGATAGTGTGTGAGCAAAGGTCAAACTAAAGGAATCAACACACACTTATTTTACCTGAATGCTACCAGCAGCTTCACGAGTAATGATGGCCAGAAAAGATATTAAAACTGTACAGGTAAATTATCTTAATGCATTTTATTAAAACTATTAAGACATTTAAAAAATACTATGCAGTAAATAACATTATTCATCATGCTAACTTTCATGAAACATCAACATCAGTTCTATCAAGTATTTCTATAAAGCTATTTACAAATAAAACACCAGAAGTAGTAGAATAATCAAAACCACAGTGGTTTGTTTTTTCTCAACTTCATGTCTTTTTCAAGTACTTTTTATCTTCCTGTTACTTTCTTCTTCTCTGGTTTGATCCTGTTGCTTTGATCACATGATGGATAGCTGAACTCCTTTACAAAGGATGAAAATATGCACATATACGACACAGAAGATGGACCATATTTTCCATAAATCTGCATAAATGAGCCTTTTCTCTGAAGCTCCCATCGCTTTGAAACAGAGTAAAGCTGGACTCATCAGACCACATGACCTTCTTCCACAGTTTGCTTCCATATAGAGCAAATTAGAGCCTTTTTAATTAATCAATGGCTTTTTTTATATTCTTACTTTTATTATTAAGTATAGCACTGAGTTCTACTGTTGTTGCTTTTTCATTTGACATATAAAATATCAGCATTATTTGGGGTTTTTTGGTCATCCCTTCCTGTTTCCAGGTTTTAGTAACGTGTCGGGTAGTTCTACACTAATTTTTTCTTTTTAATTTGAGATTTTTTTCTACTTGGTGAATGTCAGTGATTCTACCCGTCTTAAAGAGACTAAGTATTTTTCCATGACTAAAAAGTGCCTTTCCAGGGGTTAAATAACACACAGTAATTATCCAGTTAGAGGCTGAAGCCTTTTTGCTTTGTGGCTAAGTTTGTGTCTAACATTATGTGTGCGAGGAGGCTGTAATCCCTACCTGTCAGTGCATCGCCATTAGACACGTCACACTGGATGAAGAGACAGTTTCCATCTCCAAACTCAGCATCCAGATGTGTTTTGCACTCCTCACCAGAGATCTTGTTCAGGTCCACCACGGCCACCTGGAGGACAGAGGAGACATGCTCCAGATGTTACCCATTGTCCCTGCAGCTGCATGCACAGGTTAGTTTTCTGCGTCACACCTGTGATTTGACAGCTTTGATAAAAATACAGTATCAGAGCTGAATCATAGTGAGACGGTACATCTGATGATAACGGTCTCTGAAACACTCGAAACACCACTTCCTGCCTTATCCAAAACCAAATCTACTAAATGTTAAGAGGAGAAAATGAGTTTTCTGTGAGATTCATTCCAGCTAAGGGAACAGAATCAACTTGTATGTGTGATGGAGGGATGGGAACCAGATCTAAGAACATAAACAGCAGAGGATACGCTGAAAGGTTCTGATTCTTGTGTTGCAAACTGAGAAGAACTAACCTTTGCAAAGTTCTGCAGAAGGGAATGGACCACTGCCTTGCCGATACCCTGAGCTCCTCCGGTCACCAGAGCCACCTTTCCCATTAGAGACATGATCCCTGCTTCACCTCGTTTTCCTCCTCCCTCTACTTCCTCTCTTTCTTCTTGTCCTCCTCTGTTTGAACCTTTCTGCTGTCTGCAGCACTGAGCTCTCAGCTTTTTCTCACTCTGCTGTGGTTCCTTTCCTCTTCCTTCCTCCCTCCCTCCCTCTCTCTCTCTCGCTCATATTTATCAGTCTACACAAACACTGAAAGTGGGGAGGGAGTACACGTAAACAGCAGGATAATAATTGCAGGGCACACCTGAGTTCTTTGCGGTGTTTGTATAAGAACACAGACCATGAAAAGAAAAAAAGAAAGTCTGACAGAGGATTTTGTAAACAGCCATTAAGCGTACATTCCTTCTCCACCACATGTGCGTGTCCTGACTGTATATGCTGTCAGACCACATGCACAGATACATGCACAAAATCCACCTTCAGGTCTCTGCATGTTGCCTTTTGTCCATTTCTAACCGCGTGAACCCACAAGCTAACAAGTTTTTTTTACCTCCACAGGTGTTTACACCGAATAATAGCAAACTTATCTCATTGGTTGATTGATCTAATTGTCTTAAAATGTCCCTGAGGGAGTCATCCCAAAGGATTCTTACAGTTAAGTCTAAGTCTGAGGAAGTTTTAACATTACTTTATCAATTCCAAAAAAGCTGTGTTACAGTGTACGGGGTGAATATATACTAAGGAATTAGTTTTGTGCCTTCTGTGATACTTCTGTGATAACCATGTTCACATTAGATATACGTTAAATAAAATCATTTTTAACCTTAATAATCTAGATCACCAAGTAAAAATATTTGTGTGGTTTCACTCTTCCTCTTTCTCCCTAATTTGCAACCATCTGGTGTAACATCTATGAGCCTGGTGCTTTGCAATCGGTCCGATTTCTATTTATCAGCTTCTTTCCTTAATCCATGCTGCAGCGCTTCATCTCCATTTTTGTAGGGAAGTAGTAGTTTGTGAGTTGATACTTTTGTAGTCAAGCACTAACAAGTTTGGTCTCTGTCTTCCATCTATACATCTAGGATATTCTGCCTTTCAGAAATGCTCCTTACGTACCTTCTTATTTTACTGACCTGTTGCCAATTAACCCAATTAGTTGTCAAATAGTCCTCCAGGTGGTTTTGACTCTTTGTGGACAGATGAAATGTCTTAAATAGCCAACAACTAGAAGCTGATTTGTCTATATTGATACAATTGATAATTTGCAGAATATTATAACTTCAGCTATACTTATACACTTCCCTCTTCATCCTTCCTGCACATCTTCATCTCTTCTACACTTCTTATGAAACATCCTCCCTACATTTCTGGAGCAGAAATCAGGAGGTGAGTGAGCTTCAGCAGCTGAGGCTGAACAGTAGAAAACATCATCATGGGGAGGATAAACTTCCTGAACTTGCTGATGCTGCAACAGAGAGAAGTGATGGAAAAATATACAGTCCTCTGACTTTCAATGAAGTTTTTTATCTGTCTTTTCAAAGGAAATTTTGCAACTTGTAGTTAAGGAAACATGAAGCAACATGGTTTTGCATCATGTTCAGAAATTCATAATAAAGATAAAAAAAAGATGATTTTAGAGCTGCATCAAGGAAAAATAACAACTACAAAAAACTCAAATACAGTAAAAAAAAATAAAGAAAAGCAAACCGAAAAGAACTGAAAGACATCCAGGATACAATGTGTAGAAAGGAACCAGAAACGACAGCAGGAGTGTCGATCAGTCACAGATATCTGGAAACTGAAGCAAATATTTTTTAAAAAGGAGATATAAAGCATTCTAAATGGGCCTCTGAAACATTATAAAAGCTCCTCTAATTATCGAGAAATTGATCAGGGAGCGAAGATTCCTGGACAAAAAAAAAAAGAAAGGATTTGAATTTGTGTTTCAGGTGCAGATGAACCAGATTAGCCTTGATTTTTTTTCTTGTACAGTAAAAACTAAGAGCAGCAATCCAACTAATCTGCATTAAATGTTAAGCCGGTCTGAAACCAGTTATCTCACATGTGAGTTGGTGTAATTTGTGTTTCATCTTTTTGTAAAATGCTGCTCCCAAGTGTTGACAGCGTTTCAGATCTAATGTGCAGAATTACTAACATCTAGTGGTAAAGATACACATAGCACAGCTGCCATCAGTGGACAGAGTTCCTTCAAACGTGAAGATGTTTTAATGTGTGAGTGATACAGTAGCCTGTGGTGCAGCAATGATTGCACTGCAAGGAACTACTTCAGCATTTTATTGGCTTTTATGGTCCTTTTAAGGCGTTTTTAATTCTTAATTATACCACTGCTCTGGCAGCTAAATAAATCTGTTAACACACAAAGTCCTTTCAAAGACACCACAGAAAATATATTAGCTAAAATATGTTAGCTATGTATGTGTACTCACAGCAGGTATAAAAATGTTTCAGTCTAAGAAAAAAAACCAAGTCAATTTAGCAAGTAAATAGATACCAGTAGAAGCACACCGCTTTATTGATGACATTGATCTTAGGTTCTGTGACATGCTGCACCTTTAGGCTTTCAGAAACACCAAAAAAAACATTTTATGACCTCTGACTTAATGTGCATTTCATTGTAGTGAGCGGTATAAATAATAAATAGACTTTTCAGATAAAACTGTGCAAAGTGCTCGCCATGATTAAAAACAACAGGTTGTGCATTCACACACCAAAGTCACAAAACATATCAAAACATGCACACACACTAAATCCTGCTATCTCTCATATGCACACACATAATCCTGCTTTTTTCACACACACACACACATACACACACACACAATCCTGCTATCTCTCACATGCACACACATAATCCTGCTATCTCTCACATGCACACACATAATCCTGCTTTTTTCACACACACACACACACACAATCCTGCTATCTCTCACATACACACACATAATCCTGCTATCTCTCTCTCACACACACACGCATAATCCTGCAATCTCTCACATGCACACGCATAATCCTGCTATCTCTCACACACACACGCATAATCCTGCTATCTCTCTCTCACATACATACACATAATCCTGCTATCTCTCACATACACACACATAATCCTGCTATCTCTCTCTCACATGCACACACATAATCCTGCTATCTCTCACATACATACACATAGTCCTGCTATCTCTCTCTCACACGCACACACATAATC
>JBAMIG010000004.1:26551150-26567699 GCA_037177335.1 Kiunga ballochi
CATGCACACACATAATCCTGCTATTGCTCACATGCACACACATAATCATGCTATCTCTCACATGCACACACATAATCCTGCTATTGCTCACATGCACACACATAATCATGCTATCTCTCACATGCACACACATAATCATGCTTCCTATCACATGCACACACATAATCCTGTTATTTCTTACATGCACACACACACACATAATCCTGCCATCTCTCTCATGCACCCAAGCTAAATTGACACAAAGTCCCATCCCACTCTAACACTGTGTTGGCACTGATGAACCAGGTAAGAAATGAGAAATTAGGAGTCTGTCCACATTAAGAGTCATCCCACCCATGTAAAGCTTAATGTCAGCTCATTCTTCATTTGTTTGGTTGAACGCTTTGTTGCTACAGCTGTTTCATCTCCAATGAAAAGTGTGCTGACAGATAAATACACACAGCAATCTGTTAGACAGAATAATGTTGTCTTTCTGAATGTTTTGGATCGGTTCGTTATGAGTCTAAATCAGCTTATTTTGGTTCCCTTTCCTTCAAATAACCCAGAAGAAGAATCAAACCAGAGTTCATTTTCACCAACTCAAAGCTGCTAACTGGGAACTTACCCTCAGAAACCAGATCATTAAGAAGTGGATACCAACTTTATTGAAAGCAACAGATTTTATCAGAACAATGTAAAATATGCACATCTTATTTTACAAAAACACGTGCACGCTCGCCTGCGTCACATGGCAGGGTTTGGTCGTAGCTTTTCACCTTCAGATTTCCCAGGATCACGGATCAATACAGCATCCGGTGTGAAATCACCAGTTGAATCCCACAGCATTAAATGGAGCCTTTCAGCATCATCGCTACTCATGAACACAGTTTAATGTTGTCTCCACGGTCAATGCACTGTCACCACATCTCTATCATGATGCAAACTACGTAATATGTCCAAAACTTGTGTTTTTAAAAAAAATGTTTGATTAAACTGTGAAATTGCAAGGGATTCCTTTTTACACACATAGAGGCTGGAAACTTAGTGAGGGAACTCCTGGATGCAGATCTGCTCCCCTTCGGGATGAAAAGTTGCAAAAAACGGAAAAGAAGGCATAAAAAGTGTCTTCAAATGTTTCTTCCTAACAGAAACCAACCATACCAGCTGAACTGTGAAGTAAAGCCCGATCTTAAGGCTGGTTTGGATGCACTGGAGGTAAAATGATAAAAACATGGTGACACGAGTTACAGAGGTGAAACGGATCCAGACTGAGCAGCTTCATTTATGAAGAGAACTGAGGTGGACTTTGCTGCATCCGCGCCATACACATAACCACAGAGGGGATTGATGAGATGTGATGCTGGGAATCACAACCAGGATCAGGGTTCTCCACCACTGACTTCCACAAAAGGAACCATCAAGTCCCATCTGAGGAGGGGGTAAATCCCGTCTTACTGCCGCCTCAGGAATCAGGAAATCACAAAACCTCAATGTGCATCACATTTTGTGTGAGAGATGATGAGAGCCAAGAACATTTTTTACAGAAACAGGACGGAAGCAAGACGGTGTAAAATAGAAAAACTGGTAACACTCAAAACAAACACAGAGGGCATGACAGCTGAGCAACCTAGATCTGAAATTTAAAACCAAAGCACAAAAAAATGCTTTTTTTTTTTTATCTGTTTGCATCATTTTTCTCTGTGTGATCAGTTTTCTTTATGTTAAACTTTTGCTGAAGCCTTTTTTTTATGTAATTGCAGCTGAATTAGTTGTAAAGTACAGATTAAGGCATTCATCTCTGGAATATGAAGATTGAGTTCTGTTTGATTGATGTTTTACAGCTTATAATTTCTCCCACGTTTTGTGATTTTGTCTTGGATGCTGATTTGACTCTGCGTATTTAACTCTGAAAGCTCCCTGCTATCCCTTATTATATCACCATCAGTTTCTTAGGAACAGTAGTATCTCTGTGTGGCTAAATGTTATGGATAGGGCACTGATTTATGTGATCTGCTGATTTTTTTTTCAAGGCATTTATATCCTGTATTCTATTCTATTCTATTCTATTCTATTCCATTCTATAGTCATTTAGTAGAAACCTTTATTCAAAATCCACTATGAATGATCCATGATAACTTCATGTTTAGTCACATTTTTATCATAAAGCAAATTGCTATCACTACTGTGTTTCTGTATGAATAAGTATGAAGTCACTTCTTCTCAAACTTTCAGCCAGTCATATTATTTAAACTGACCAGTAAGAAGCAACCAACGGTCAACAAGTGAGCAGAAAGTTCTAAGTCTGTCTAGAAAAATCACAAATAATGATCCTTTATGCCTGAATTGGTGAATATTGGTGTAAAGTCGAAGCTGGTTTTGTGAGGCTAGTGGGTACAAAGTAGTATGAATAAATAAACAGCAAAAACCAGCTGGATGAAGAAGCACAAATATGCAAACAATTTACGTTGTCTTTATTTCAACGCTTACATTTTTCTCCTGAAAGCCTAGACAGGATGGAAAGATATGCAGATGATAAACAGCTTGGTCACTGCTGATCCGGGTGTGCTTCGGTAAAGTGCTTTAAGTGATACATTTAGTTATTGTTGTCGGCTGTTATGATGCTAAATCTATTGATACAATGATTTTACACCATTTTAGCCTCGTAATCTGACAGCTGTGCCTGAAAGATATCAGGATGTTGACAGGGATTAGAAAGACTGAGCTTTTCCAGGCAGTATTAGGCAGAAATATCCACCAAAAATGAGCAAAACACTGGTTTGAGTTTAAACAATGTGATTAAATTTAAATAGTTTCAATAATTTTGGTTATAAAACTCAAACAAAAAAAATCTAATGCTGAATTGATCTTTTAGGCTTCATAGGTTTCTTCTATTTACATGAAGTGAAAGAAGTTTCAGATGATGTGTGATCAGTGTGTACGAGGGAATAAACAGGAAGTCAGAAACATCTTGATGCAGCTTAGTTTAGAGTTTCTACAAATCTCCACATCAGGAGCTTGCTGCTGCGCGACAGGAAAGCCTCAACAGAACTTTGCAAATATTTCTGGTGAGGAAGCCGTGAGCGAGTACAGGACGGGAAAAGCTTCATGTTAACAAGCCAACGGTGCATCCTTCCAGGAAACTTTTGCTGTGTGAATGTGGGAAAGCTGATTCTCTCACTGCGATGCAGTACGCCGTGTTTACCGTGATGCACTCAGAGACAAACCATTTCACAGCAAGCGTGATCCTGCAGCTTTTACAGTTTGAGTCTGAGCTGTCAGCACAGTGTGCACATCCTGGCTCTGCGCCAACTAAGCTAAAGGGAGCGGTGACCTTAACCCAGCAGACAGTAAAGTTTCTGCATGGATGTTTTTACATGCAGCTGATTGAGAATCACTGAGCCGGCTTCTGACCTCAAACGGACCAACATTCATGTCTGAAAACCTGAAACTAAAGCTCTTAGAAACATATCCCTACAGTTAGAAATGTGTCCCCCTGCAGGCTTTTTGGATGGCTCTTGTATTCACAGTCTGAATGTTGCAGCATCAGCTGATATTTGCAGCTGACGGGAAATAGGGTTAGACCTCAGCCTTTCCTAGAAAACCTGTTTTCAGAGAAACAGAGAATTCTCCAAGTTCAGATATGACGCAGCAGCAACATGGCCGAGTTAAAATAACAGTAAACTGCAGAGGAGCAGCTTTCTTTCACGCATGAGCTCATAAACAAAGATGAGCTTTACCCAGAGTCAAGCACCAGCTTGCCAGACTGCAGATCTCCCTGATTCAATACGAAGACGGGATATCAACACGAAGCACGTTGCCGCCCTGTCAGCTCACTTTGACATTGAACCCTGAATCAGAAAACATGGAATGGCTGATTTATATCACACACACACAACCAACACAAGATATTTGATGTTCTGTTTCAGCTTCAATTCAATTGTAAATAATAGTGTTTATACTTCAGGCTGCAACTCATTCCACAGAAGAACTGGAGGTCATGTCAAAGGAAAGATTTGGTCCAGAAGTCTGAGGATAAAAAAAAATGGACAAAAAGGCTCCAGTATGCCACCAAATGTGAGATTAAAAAAAATACACAGACTATAGAGAGAAGGAGATCAAATAAGAGTCTCTGCATCACTCCTGATTCTTACAGCAGAGATTTACACAAGCAGGTTATGCTGGGTCTGACATGTAAAAATACACTTTCTGATTTAGGAGAAACCTTTTCTGCTTTAACATCCTGAGCAGATTCACAAATTAAACAGTAAAAATGTTAGAAAGCAAAGAGTGTTTACAGTGAAAACAGCTGGAAAATTTCCCCTTTTCCCAAGTGGAACATCAACCTTTCATACACAAAAACCTGGGAAACCTGGTGCTGACGTTCAGAGCCGTGTCTGTGCCGTGATGTTCAAGGTGGGGCTGAAAGTGGAGGAAAACTCGACGTTGGCAGCTGAGCTGTAAGACACGAGTGGGTGAAACAGTGTGTGTGTGTTTATTTGGTTCTGGTCAGCAGTGCAGCCTCAGCACAGCACAACTACAGCCTGGGACTACAAAGATATAATCCTTCATATTTGTAGTCTTTTAGGTCTGCAGGTCTTTGTTCCAGGCTTGGTCTCTGTCACAGTGTCACAGGGGTTGCTAGTGGAAGTAGACCGACCTGCACCTTGAATCTGGGTTTGGATGTTCCACATCCCGTTGCTCTGATGGGATGTGATGTGAATACCGAGCGGCTGACTTGTCTCTGGATGTTTTGCCATCCTGCAAGTTCTGATCTATTTTTCATCTCATAATTATGACTTTTTAAGGCATAATAATGACACTAAACCCCTCAGTTATGAGATTGTTCCTCAGTGATTTTAATAAGGAAGTGAAAGGAGCGGGCTGATCAGAGCATAGGTGAGCATGTATCCCACTGCAGCATTTCAGGATTCAACTCATCTACAGACCCGGGATCATATCTACTCTTTCAGTTTGCAGCATCATTTCTATCATTAATTAAAAAACCAAGTGCATTATGAAAAATATTAACTATATTTGATTGTTTTCATAAACATATTTGGGTTTAAGGAGACAGAAGGAGAAAGGAAAAGACATTTCTGGAATAATTTCTCTTTATTTTATCTGGGAATTAGGAACAGAAAAACGTGTATTAATTAAAATATTAGGTTTAAATTCAAGCTTCAGCTAAACATAAAGGAGATGTGATGAAATTAGATGTGTTGGATTTGTTGTGTTTCAGCTTCCTCAGGTTCGACACCTGAAGGCAACATGGACGCTAGCAGCACACCTGTTGTATCAGGTATGATGCAGGCCGATTTAACTCAACCTGAGTCGTCACAGTTGGGGTTTCTTAGGCAGTGAAGCAGGGGCCTGTACAACAGAACAAATGACCTAAAGAGCAATTACAAACGTGCGCGTGGAGCAGCTTATTTATCAATATAATTATAAATAAATAAAGGAATACCAAAAATGAAGCAGGAATAAAGCACCTGAGTGCAGTTACAGCAAACGAATCAGTATATTTAATGATTGATTGTTCAAAATGAATCAATTCATTCTTTGAATCTAGAAGAAAGAATCATTTAAAATTTGTAGCATTTAAATTATAATAACTTATAAAAAACGTTTCAATAATAAAATAAGTTATAAAGTTTAAACTTAAAAATATTTGTTAAACAGTTTAAAACATTTATCTGAATTGATCTGAAATATAAAATAATGTCTTAAAATGTTTTTTGAATATAAACTAACCTGATAATTTATCTAAATAACTGTAAAAATACTTAATTATCTGAATACTTTCTAGTAAATATGTTTCTGAAGATAATATCAATAATAACTCATTTAGGTTTATGACATAATATTAAGTCACATGATCAACTGGATGTAGTTAATTTAATAAAGCATTTTTTAATAAAAAATATTTTTTTCAACTTTTGAAGATATTTAATATAGACATTAAAATAATTTTATAATAATATTTTCTAACTTAGTTTGAGATGGAGCCTTCAGCTGCTGGAGGTGTGGGTGCTCGTGGCCGGCATTGAGAGGGATGGTTATATATTTATACAGGAAGTTGAAGTGATGGTGGAACATTTTGGTTCTCTATTGCTTATGAACATCTTCATGTCTCAGAATCTTGTATAGAACCCAGTAGAAGATGTTGAAGAAGAGAAAGGCCAGAGGAAAGCCGGCACGTGACACAGTGTCGATCTTCTTTGCTCGGTCTATGAACAACTTCCTCATCTCCTCCGTGCTTCTGCCTCCGCTGCAAGCTGCCACTGCAGGTGCATTCTGGGTAGTGTTGGCCGTGGCTGCCGGGCCACCGAGCACAGCTACGGCGTTGTTGGTGTTGACTTTGGAGTCCTTCCTGATGCTGGGGGTGGACGTCACAGCCGGTGTGGGGGTCATTCTGCTCTCATGGACCTCCCCCTCCTGTTGGAGAGATGAAGACAATGAGGAGGTGATCACACATCACCCCCATTATTCTTCTCCCCACTGACTGGAGAAAAACTGATTATAAATTTAATCACAAATGTGTTTGTGGGATTGGATTTGAAAGAGTTAAGAGTTAAAATCTTGAATCAGAGCAACGGGATTAAATCATCATCAATCATCCCATTAAGTAGTCTCTGTGGTTAAACTGGAATCTGATGCTGACCATCAAAAAACAGCTTTTCTTCTAAAGCAGGTGAAAAAAAGTAATGAAAAGAAAATACAAACTTTCAAAGTCTCTTTAATTTGCATAAAAGATTTAGGAAAAATTTGGCAAATTTATTTATCAAATGAATTTAGAAAAGTCCAAAAAGTTAAAATCACATTCATTATTTAGATATGTTAGAAAATAAAAAAAAGAATAAAAGGAAAAAAATGTGTGATAATCTTAGAAAATACAGGTATATACAAGAAATATATGGAAATAATTTTAAAAAATTTGAAATATTTAAAGGAAAAAAGTTACAAAATGACAAAGTTTAAATCAAATTAAAATTGAATAAACAAAATTAAATAAAAAAAACAAGTTTCAACAAAAGAAAAAAGGGTCAAATTAAATTGATAAATAATTTTTTTCAAATGTGCTAAAATGAAATAAAGTAAAATAAAATCATATGAAACTGTCATATTCAAAAATACAAAAGTTCTGAGAAATAATTTTAGGATTTTAGAGGATCAATAACATTTTTTACCACTTGCATC
Source organism: Kiunga ballochi (assembly GCA_037177335.1). Classification (NCBI taxonomy): domain Eukaryota; kingdom Metazoa; phylum Chordata; class Actinopteri; order Atheriniformes; family Pseudomugilidae; genus Kiunga; species Kiunga ballochi. The sequence goes on from JBAMIG010000004.1 coordinate 26,558,327, forward strand.
TTAATAATTTAATCATCCTGCTGTTTGTTACCGAATTGTAAGTAGACCAGCGTAACGTCTGACTGTAGTTTGATTCCACCTGCTCTCCTTAAGTTCATGTTGTAGCTGATGAATGAGTGATACACACATGCAGACATGCACACACACACTCACATGCACAGTGCTTTTACCCTGCTGCGGTGGCCGGTGTAGAAGCTGCTCATAGATCCGTACAGAGGCTCTGAAGGTTTGAGGCCGTTGTCAGTGTTAACACGACGCAGGGACTCAGCTAGCTCCTCGGGATCAACTGCACCTCCACTGCTCTACCGACCGACAGCATGCACATACGTGATCAACACACAGAAACTCAAGAGGAAAACAGAACATCCAGAAACAGGACCGGACCGGACCAGATCACTGTTATTCAGTCAACAGGAGCTCTATCTGCAGGAATCACCCCCCTGAGGGGATCCAATAGCTCTTAGCCATGTTTGTATCTTTTATAAGAAGAGAGTTCATATTCAGGTAGTTTAAGCTGCTACTTCTCAGCTTTTAGCCATTTAAAATCCCATTTTAAGCGTGGGTTTATGTGGGCGGGGCTAATCAAACTGTGGCCCCAGAGTGTGGAGCAAAGCTTTACCTGAGTTCATTTAGTTTCACGTTTGCTTGTATTACTTATTACTTTTGTTCTTTGGGACTTTAACTTATTGTAAACCCCTTCAACTGGCTTTAATCTGACTGATAACAATACATAAAGCATAACTACATACATAATACATAAAAAATCTAATGCATACACGATCAGAAGCTTTATTTCTCAGGGTGATGCTGAGAAACTGGTCCCACTGGTCCCATCTAGACTGGTCTACCGAAATGCTATTTTGGCTGGTTCCAATGATTCCCTTTCAGGTGATCCATAACTCTGGACTGGAGCCTTCAGGGTACGTCACATTTCCCTTTTTCACTTCAGAGTGTCAGTGAAGTTTAGCATCTGGTTTAAAATCCTCCTCAGCACATAAATCTTGACGGGTGTCGCTTCTTCTTACAGTAAAGATCTCAGTCCTGTTTTCTGCCAACAGGTCAGTTCAGGACAGGACAGCATCTCTGCTATCTTTCCACAGCCAGTTATATCTTAAACTGGTAGCTGGTGTATCAGCCACGCAACAACAACTAGTCAACTACCAAATAACATGATGTCACTGGTATGATGAAGAAGAGTATGATGAAACAGGAAGGGAGAAGAGTGGTGGGCTGTGGCTTTAAAAACAAAGATACAAGAAATATTTTAACTGCTGTTCCTGATTTATTTTATGTTGCCAGTCACACAGGAAGTGATGATCCGTCCCATTAATTGAATAATCAGGACCTTTAGAGTCACATGGATAAGATTGGGATCCCCAACAATGGAGAGTGGCTGAGAGAGTAAGACAGCTCAAATATATTTTGGGACCTTTCCCTGATTTCCAGTACCTACTGGTGTGATATCATACCAGCTGTTAGGTAGGTGAGGTGCTTAGTTTTTAGCTTTCTGTGGGACCAGCTGCAGCTTTTCTGTTTTTTGGATAAATATGAAAGAGCGACCGTTTAACCAGCAGACTCTGTCATTTGTCTTTTAATGTTTGGCCTTTTTTAAAAAAAATTCTACCTATTTTATTTTGAGTGTAATTTTTTGGTTCATTTTCTTTCCAGTTTCCTTGTGATCTTTTATTACCTTAATCAATCTGAAAAGGTGACATAAAAATAGGTCACCTTTTCACCTCACATAAAAATAAATATCTGCTGATTTTATGGGCTGGATCTAATAATTTCATTAATAAAATTCAGCCTAATTGTTTCTCTTTCTCCTCAGAAGCCGACAGTTCTGCTTAAAACTCGACTGAATACTGAGTGGATCTTTTCCCGACCGCTCCTCATGCACTGACGACACGCTCATCCTGTGGATGGCCTGTTGTCATGGACACATCCACAGTCATGCCATCTCATGCACTGATTTGTGTGAGAAAACATGCACAGAAAACCTTTGTGTTTCTAACTTGTGATGCAATGACAGCATGTGTCCACAAGGTGTCAGTCTGAACTCAAATGCTTCTCAATGTGCACAATGTGTGACCTGGTTGTTTCTCTGTGCTGGCTGCAGGATTTTTCCGTACCTTGCTCTTGTTCTTGGGTTGCCGCCGGAATCGCAGCAGCTCTTTATGTTGCCTGGACACAAAGTTAACGGCGGCATACTCCAACAGAGCAGAGAAGACAAAGAGGAGGCACACCGCCATCCAGATGTCAATAGCTTTCACGTAGGAAACCTGAAATCAGACACTTCAGATGAGAAAATCTCTCTTTTTTGCATTTCTTCCATTCAGAAGTCTTAATTTTTCTGCAAATAAAACAATCATAGCTGAGATTCATCAAACCTGTTGACCCATTAAGCAAACAAAGAGCCTTGTAAACACACTCCGCTGCTTGCTTTCCCACCTAAAACTGAACTTAGATGACATAAAGCTGCAACATCACAGATACTCCACCTATATTTTCTGACAGTAACTACAGATTGCATCTGCACACACACACACACACACACACACACACACACACACACACAAAGTACCAACAACTGTGGTGTCAAAAAGATGTAACCTCATTGCTGTAAGAAATAATGACTTATTCAGACACATGTAACATACTGGAGTGCAAAGCCCTGTTAAAGACCGGAAACATGATAAACCTCCTAACCTCAAAACACACACGCAGGCCCAGACAAAGTGCGGTGTGTGCACGGCCGAAGACGAGAGTGCTCAGCAGGATTATGTAACGCAGCGCTCCATGTCGGATTTTTTCTCATGCATACAAGATACCAGAACAAGACTGAGGGGCTCGTTCTCACTCACGCTCCAGCAGATCCACGATGTGTGTAATCAACACACGCTCGTGCTTGCCCATGCACGACAATCGTTGGTGTAATGAATGAAAACGAACAGGAGGCGTTTCAGGTCTTGTCTCACAGGAGAGTAAATCAGATCTGCTACAATATCTTCTCGCCACAACAGCTCACCTTCAGACTGTTATCTCCCAAAATACGCAGGAATGAGACTGGGGTGTCTGCACACGCTAAGTAGGCATGAAACAACTCCACATAAGTGTGCATAAATAGCTCTATTTCTATTTATGCACACGCTAAGTGGGCCTAAAGCGATTTTTCTTCCTTTCTGTTTGAAATATCCATCCATCCATTTTCTACCGCTTATTCCCAATCGGGGTCGCGGGGGGGGGCAGGAGCCTATCCCAGCTGTCAACGGGCGAGAGGCAGGGGACACCCTGGACAGGTCGCCAGTCCATTATAACTGTTTGAAATCCTAAACTCAAAATACATATGTTTATATTTACACTGAAAATGGCTGTATTTATAATTCTAGTCTACGCAGAAAGCTGATATGTGGTTCTAAAGAAGTGTCTGAATGAAAATGTCAGACTATATTCACCTGGAACGAACAGAAAATGCTTATTTCTTTCTAAATAAAAGCAAAATGCAATAGCAGAACAGGTTATAGGGTAATAAGTAATGTCATCCTGAGAATGAGTACATTAGTCCCAGAAAATAGTAACAAAAAAAACTCTTAAAAGTTAGTAAAGTAGTCTTTAGGATCAGTAAACTTTAATCAAAAACATCAAAAGTAAGACATGGTTCCTGAGTTTTTGCTCCTCTGTGTGTGTTCTTAGATTCCAATACAATTGTTTGGGGTTTGCTTTGCTTTTGGTTGTGAATGATGATGCTTCGTGTCTGCATTCAAGTGTCTGCAAACACCTGTTGGACTCATATCCTGTTTGGGGCTCATAGTAGAGACTGAAGGGTGTAGCTGCATCCATCAGACAAAAAAAAGTGATTCTGTTAAATAAGCTGTATAATTTATTTTACAGAGCTGGGATTGGCACCAGTCCCCCCACAACCCCGTTAGGGACGAAGCAATGGATGGATGGATTTATTTTACAGAAAAAGGTTCCTCATAGTGTGGAAAGTATATCCAGTGGTGGGGTCCAGGGTGGACCAGTATCCTTCTGACAGCAGTGTGGGACCCTCCTGTGGGCTTCTCCCTAATGAGAGTAAAGCCCTATGGCTATTATTTCACCTGACACGAGAGGTGGAACCAAAGTGTGGCTTAGTCTGACCCAGTAAAAAGATGTACCACCAGTTTATGTATGGCCCTGTCCCAATACCCACACTACACCCTATGGCCATCTACAGAGTGTGCACTTAAGCACATAAGTGTTCGAGTGTGTAGGTTCAAAGTGTGGGAAAACAGGAGAATGAGGACACACACCCTGTGAGGAGACGTCATTATAGGACCTAAATCGACTGAAGCTCGACATCATTTGGACATCTCAGTTGTTCTAAAATCCACACATTTTTAATGAAAGAGTAAAATTAATTAACTCATTTTTGAAAAGTTGTATTATTTTAGAGGAATAATTAACTGTTTTCTTATTTTATAAACTGTATTTGAGATAATTAACCTGGCTGCTTTGTGATTTTTTAAAAACAGAACGTGAAAAATATTTTAGAATAAAATGTTTATAAATATCAGACATTTAAAGCATATCTTCAAGTAATGGGAAACGTCTAATATTATTACACATGGACAGCAAAGTAAAGGAGAAATATTTCAACAGTTATACTAAAAAATAAATATTTTCACCATTGCACAGGAGCTCGATTAACAATCGTTGCTTTTTTCTCACCTTCCAGTTTAAAAGGTAACATGCTGCAAAATAATTGTGGGTAATATGCTTTGACTGAGGATGCAAAAGGGGCGGGGCAAATGTCTAAGTTATGTCTACTGAAGACAATCAGACCTAAGTATTCACACACTGAGGGGCTGCAGCTGAAATATGGAAATACTGACCCAAAGAGTTTTTCTGCACTCTGACAGGAAACTTCTGTTATGTTACATTATTTATGCTGGATAGATAAAAAGACTCAAAACACCCCAACATGTAGAATCTTATCTTCTAACACACGACACTCATGGTCTCTTTCTGCGGTGAAGTCCGGGTCTCTGACCAAGTTTAAGTTCTGTTTTAAGCTTTTCCCTGCAGAGCCCGACCCATGTTCATATGGAAATCAAGGATTAAAACCAAGTTATGTTTACAGATGTTTAAATGTTTTACGATTTAACCTCATGCAGAAACTACTGGGCAGATTTTTTTCTGATGATGGTTCTTGGTCTAACTTTTGTGAATAATCTGGGAAGAATAATGGACACTGAAAAATTTTCTTTAGCATTGGTCTCCACTCGTCTCTGCTTGTGGTTTTGTAGTTATTATTATTAACAATCTTTATTTTTCTTATTGTTACTGATATCCTTGACAGCACATAAACCCTGATGAGGAGAAGGAAGAAAACCTGCAGACCTTTGGCAGTGAAGTCCTGGAGCCAGAGCTCTGTGTTGTCATGGTGAGGACGGTGGTGATGCCCAACGCCACTCTGGCTGGAGCGGCATCCATGTTTATCCAGAAAGAGACCCAGGAAAGAATAACGATGAGCAGGGAGGGGATGTACATCTGGATCAGGTAGTAACCCATCTGACGCTCCAGGTGGAAGCGCACCTCGATGCAGGTGAATTTACCTGAAACAACCATGAAATGGTTAGTTCTGCAGATATCAGTGGGAGACATAAAGTGATCCATCATGTTTTCAGTTTGGCATTTATACTGGATGCAGAGAGGCTGGATTTAAAGCTGCATTTGAAGACACTGATGCTGACTTAAATTCATACAGAACATTAATAACAGAATTATAATTCCTCTCCTTTAATAAGTTTATCATCAGTCCTTGCATATCAATTTCACATAAACACAAAAAAACGTCAATTTCTGCAGAGTGACCCATTTGTCCTGTGATCAGAGAACTTCAGTAACAATTCTGTAGTAACAAGATTAAGTAAGTAATATTTATAATTATTATATTATATTATTATTATTTATTATAATTATTAATTATACAGGTCTGTGCTTTTGCATGTGTTTGTGACTGAACAGGACACAAGTCCAATTTTTAAATATCGAATAGATATTTAATGTCTTTGTACAACTCAGCATATCAGGAAATAAGGGAGAGAGAGAGAGAACATTCACCCTCTGGTGTAAGAATAAAAACCTTCTAAAATAAATCAAATAGAATTAAATTAAAAAGTAAAAATATACTGACATATCAGAGGTAAAAAAAAGTCTTAAACTTGAATTGCAATAATATATAGTCATACAGAAATGCAGTGGTGTGTAGAATTAGTGCAGTAAAGGCTGCTGTCTTTGGATTTAGTGGATCGACCGTGAGGAAAAACCGGTTTTTGAGATGGTTCTTCATGGACTTCTGTATCATTCTCCAGAAAGAAAACAGCAGAGGAGACCCAGGCCTGGATGATCAGAGCCTTGCAAAAGCAGCTTCCAGGGAAGCTGATGGTGATCTGAGCTGCTTTAATCAATCGCCATAGCGACAACCTGTCCTGTCTCCAGTCGAGCAGCTTGTGAACCATGCATGACGCAGCATGTCCGGATGCTTTCACCAGCAGTCTAGCAGAAGGTGCTCAGCAGGCCGGCCTGCAGGTGGCACTTCTTCAGAAATCTGGTGCTGAGTTGTATTTTCCCTACTGACGTGTTGGTGTCCATGTTGGAGAGGTAGGATGTGAAGAAGCCAGTACTTCCCTATCCTCGGCCATTCAGAGGCGTTCACAGACCATCCGATAAATGTAGTCTTTCCATTGTGTCCTGGGTCTCACTTCACCAGGGAAGCATGTAGGAGGCATCTTAATCAAATGCCATGTTATCTTGCTCTGGATGTAGCGGTAAACTGATGTTTACAGCCCAGCCGCTCAGAGGAGGAAACATGTTTCAGCTGCTGCAATGTTTGGTCTTCCTGCAGGATGGGAAGATGCTTCATCAGCAAATGTTAGATATATTAAGGTGTGACAATGTTTGAATAAAGAAACATGTTTAAATGTGTCCATGCAGGTTTTTTCATCTGGAGATCCACACTGTTGCCATGAAAGGAATGCAAAAGGCGAGCTCTGTGTAGAGCATGACGAAGAAGAAAGCTTGATTGATGATGGTCCTTTTATTCCATTTAAAAGAAAATGAGGAGGAGAAGATAATTTGGGAAAATAAGGGCATAGAACAGGAAGTGTGTTTTCCTCAGAGGGAAATCGTTGATAAAGAACACACATCTTTGTTTTCTGCTTTACAGATGGTCAAACCTGCAGATTCAGACAGTGGGTTGATAAACTGGGTGGACCTTAAGGTTTGCTTTCTCCAACTTCACCACTAAGTGTTGTCATTTTCCTTGCAGCACATTTGATCAAATCAATTATTTATTAGATCTGGTCTGAAGCTCCAACTGCAGAGATTATTCCACAAGTTACACAAGATTGTAGAAAACCAAACTATGTATCAAAGACACACACACACACACTCATAAACCCTTGGCTCAATCTCATGTCGGCACAGCTTTACAGAACATTTCAGAAAACATACAGAGACAGAGTCCCGCAGGTCCAGCCTGACCTGCTATGTGCTCAGGTCTCATTCATCAACCGGGCCGTCTGACCCCGGACACCAGCCTCCTGCAGCACAAACTGATGAAGCATGGCAAGATACTCTGCCCTGTTACCTGTATTATAGTGCTTGGTGCAATATCTGAGGTCCGACTCGTCTTTGAGGATGAACTGTGGGAGTGTGAGTCCCTCGGCCACCTGAACCGGTCCGTTCTCCTGCCACTCGAAGATGAGATCGTTCATGGTGTAACCGACTGGAAAAGCAGAAAGATCTCTGAAGCAACAATCCATATGGACACAGAATATTACACATTTAAGGTTTCTCTGCATTTTAATTCTGCAAAAATCTGGATTAAAACTACTCTAATGTGATAAATCTAATTATTGTATTTAATGTATTTACATAAATCATTTCTAATTAAAGCAATTAATTAAATTGGGTTTATTTAACTTGGATTAAGCTGGGTGAAATAATTTTAATATTTCTCATATCATCTAATTTTTTTGTGTCAGTAATGTGTAACCCTAATTAATATTAAAAAAATAAAAAAACACTAAACACAAGTTAATAAATCTGATTTGAGTCCCAACAATAAAATGTAACAAATAAACGTCCAACCAGATGTGCAGCTGTCTTATCCACTTCCATGTTCTTATTTATCAAATAATTATTAATGTACATTGATGTTAAGTTTAGTGTATTTCATCCTCAAACTATGATGACAGAAACCGGGACGCAAACAGCAGAAATGAGTGCAGTTGCTGCACTGAAGGGCTTTTGGTGAAAGCAGCGATCGACTGGTGCAGGCTGGTACGAGCCTGCAGACACAAACAAAAGATTCACTTCATCCTGATTCTGAGGATTGGTCTCCAAGTGAAAAGTGTGTGTGCATGTTAAGAAAAACAACAACACACACGGGAAGGAAACAGCCTGCAGCGCCATGCTTCTGTTCTGGATGTGTCCGCGTCTCACCATCGCCTCAGGCGCTAAAAATGATTCTGACTCAGAACATGTCTGAGATTTGCAGGTCACTCCGAGCACATCCTCTGAAAACACTGCTGGTTAAAGAGATAATCCCTGACATGAATTAGAGCTATTGTGTCATCTTCACAGTGTTACATAAACCTGTTTATCTCCTCATCACCAGCAGGAAAGTTTCTAAAAAGAAAATCACCCTTTCTTCTCCAGAACTAAATGACGTGAACGCATTATATTCACATGACAGCATTACATAAATGCTGCAGATGTTAACTACACATGAGAATCTCCTCTTCCTACACATCCCAAAGCGGCTCTGTTGGACTGAGATCTGGTGACTGTGGAGGCCATTGGAAGAGAGCTTTTGGAAATGATTTGACCTTTGTGACATGCTACAGTACATCATCCTCCTGGAAGCAGAAAAATGATGCTAAACTGTGGTCATAAAGGGATGGACATAATCTGTGATGATACTCAGGTAGGCTGTGATTAAATACTGCATTATCTTTGTGTAAGGCACATAAATAAGAGATGGATGAAGCCTCCGTGGTTAAGTCTCTGACAAGCAAAAGGGAAGCTCAGTGGAAAGTTCCCTCTTTTGCCATCTTGGCCCCTTGAAGCGTGCAGTCGTGCCTAGAATATACAAAAATGGTAAAGAGTTGGAAGTTATAGGGGAGCTGTGAGGATGGGGGTGAATGATTGCTATCTATCAAACTCCAAGCTGCTCGTAGCTAAGAGCTAAACAAGCTAACACGGATTAAACAGGGAGCCAATCCCAGCTGTCAATGGGCGAGATAAGCAGGAGAGGAAAGCCGTAGTGATCGATATATCCATCCCCAATTATGGAAATATCAGGAAGAAGGAGCATGAGAAACTGGAG
>JBAMIG010000004.1:26700283-26717170 GCA_037177335.1 Kiunga ballochi
GAGAGATAGATAGACAGAGAGAGAGAGAGATAGAGAGAGAGAGAGAGATAGGGAGACAGAGAGAGAGAGAGAGAGAGAGAGATGTTAGAGAGGACAGTTATTCAGAAAACCTGACATGTGCAGGGGGAAGAAAAACAAAGTAGTTCCTAATCTTAGAAAGAAGCTCTGAAGGCCGTTACTGCCAGCAGAGAAGCTCAGAGGATATAATTTACTGCCTGCTTGTGCTGCAGAGAAGAACAGAGTTGAAAAGGATTAGATCATTATTCTTACAATTATATTTTATAATGTTTGCTTTTGTTATCATTAATATTATATACATTATTATTACTGTGTGAGTTTTGAGTTTTATTATTTTCCTTTTTAAAAAGTTATATGTAATCTTTCTGTTGTAAACTGAAATGCCAAATATGGTCATGTCCTCTGGTTTCATCCAGGGCGTGATATTCAAAATGTCCAGTCTTTGGGAAGGCCCCTTCTGTTGCAGAAAAGCAAGAGAAGGGAGGGATTAACAAAGTATTGTGTAATGAGAGGTGTGTTTTATGATGTTGTGGGACAAATAAGACGACCTCTCTTTTTACGAGAGAGGGAGAGTAGTAGTTAGTTCGGAGACGAGAGAGCAGCAAGATTTTTCAGCTTGAACATCTTTGAGCATTTCTGCTTATCAGCTTTTACCGATCCTGAGTGAAAACTGAACTTAGTTTATGTCTTTAATAAACCTGCAAAGGAATCACTGACTAAAAAGGGAACTGATCGTATAAAAAGGAAAATAAACTTTTAATCTTTCTTTTTCTGTTATTCTTTGTATTTATAAAACTAAATAAACGGGTTAGCATTTCTTAACTATAAGTTAAGAGTGCTCCCAACAAAAAGATGGACTTTTCTCTCATTGTTGCTGGACAAACAACAGAAGACTCGAAGGACACCCTGGATGTAAGGTAGGCCCGTAAAACCCAAAAAGACATAGAGGTTCTTTCTTCTTAAGGTTATTTGTTCTGTGTTTTGTTATTCACTGGTATAAGTGTAATAATAAAGGAGGTGAAACGGCACAGTAGGTACTACTTGGCAGGTTTTATTCTCTGGGACCAGGACCCTTAAGAAGGGACCCCACGGGGAATGTGCTGAATTAATTAAAATTAAAAGAGGCATATCGAAAACTTTCAGGTAGAAAGGTTCGCCCATCACCTGACCACTACAGTCTCAGTGGTAGTTAAAGATCAGCGCAGTGTAGTTGCCACGCTGCGCTCGACAAGCTTCCCATTGGTGCAAACAGACTTCAGCTCCATGTTTCCTCCAGAGACGCTACTGGTATGACTTGACAGAGGGTTACATCAAACGTAATCATTAATTTATAATTTAGTATGCATTACTATATTTGTTGTTTATGGGTTAATGTGTTTAAATAAAAGAAGGTGATCATTTTTTCTCTGCTTTAGTGCTTTTCCTGATAAACCCTTACAGAAAACCATGTGTTCCACTTGTACACACACATGTGAACACGTGTGTTGCCATTTGATCTGCATGTGACTCAAATGTGATTCACAAATGTACTTGATAAATGTAGTGTTATACATTTTAATATCATCTTGCAACCCCCATGGCGGTCTCAACCTCCAGGTTGAGGATCACTGCAGTAGGGGGGATAATATATACACCCCTTCTACACTGGGAACGCTTTATGATGCCGCTGCCAAGAGTGTTGAGACGATGGTCTTGTTTCAATATAAACCAGGAGTAGGGAAACTTTGACCCTTGTTCTGTCAGTTTTATGATGTTTTCCTGCTCCAACATACCAGATTAAATTAAATGAATTAATCTTGATAAGCTTTTGATGATCAGGTGTGCTGGAGCAGGGATACATGGACAACCTTAAGGACCCCTCATCTGATATAGATGCATCTTTGATCAGTGGAAACAGATCTTACCTTTGAAGTGGAGCTAGCAGAAGAAGTGAAGAGTTTGGGGGTGTATGCCGGCAGGTGCACATCTGTCGCCACGTCTTTGGGCTCCTCGTGAAACTTCACATCATCAGGAACAAAACTGACCAGTTTAAAAAAACAGATTTCTCTGTCAGCCTTCAATTACAGAGCTCAGGCCCAAAGACATCTAATGAATGTAGATTTCTGTTAGTTGTGATGGGTGGCATGTTCATACCGGAGGTCCATTACGGAGCAGCTGCTCTCGTATTCATAGCCGTCACACTCCTCGTAGATCTTAGAGGCTGTGCTGACTGAGTCACACTCCACCACAGCATAGAAATATTTCAAACGTTTGAACTGGTAGTCACGCATCTTTTCTCTGTGAACCCTGAGAGGGAAACCCAAAATCAGCTCCAAGAAGAGGCATCTGTGTTATCAGATCATTTCTCCCCTAGAGAAATTATAGAGGATTGAAGGACTGATGTTACAGCAGTGTAGTAGCAGTAGTGCATGTCACTGGGAATACTGGTGACGGAGGCTGACCCGGCTATTTGCTACAGAAGCTTAGGAAGAACGCAGTACAATTAAATCACCATAAATTGGTGTAAACGCTGAACACCACCCTCCTCATCATGTGATGGTTACCTCTCCTCCTCTGTGTCATCCTCCGAGTCGTCGGGCAGCGCCATCAGCTCCGGAGGTCCTTGATTCTCCTCCACCTTCAACCTCTCCATCCCAAACTCAGACGGGTAGATCTGGATAACAACACCCATCATGCATCGCTGTTACTCATCATCACAATCAAAAATAGCCTGAAGACTGCATTCATTTGTTGTTTGGGCCACTAAAATGTACTTAATCATTTTTTGCAACTGGTTTTTATTAAAGCTTAGATTCAAACCAGTTGGTTTTAGTGTTTTACTGGTCCTTGAGAACTGGGCTTTGACCACCCTGCTGCAGACCATCTGAATCGATGTATTCTCACTGGCAACAGGAAGTCAAACATTTAATTTCTAACATCTCTGATCTGATTCAGCTCATGAAGGTGAGACATACCTTCACAGACAGCACGGCTCCTCCTTTGGGTACGAAGGAGCTCAGCAGCACCAGCAGGTCTTTGGCTTTCATTCGGTCCCAGTCCATGTTGCAGACCGCCAGGCGGGCCGAGACCTGAAACAGCTACATGTTTAAAACACGCCAGCAACGTGCAGCTTCCTCCCTCCACACGCCTCACCTCATCATTTCGTGGAGCGTCTTTACACAGCTCTCCCCAGTCATGTTCGATCTCCTCTTCCTCCTTTCTCAGGATGGTGTCCACACCATCGTCGTCATCTTCGTCTGAACTGGTCTCAATGTTGCCCTTCCCTCGGGCCAGATCTGGCCCGCTGTCACTGTCGTCTTCAGAGTCCAGGCTAGACTCCTCTTCATCAGATCCGCTCCCTACATCACTCTCCTCCTCAGAATCGTCCCTTTGTTCATCTTCATCCTCTTCCTCAGGGTCAAGGTTGATGATTTCATCTGCAGATGGCTGCTCATCATCATCATCTTCTTCATCTGAAAGAAACAGTTAGAGGTCACACAACAGTTTCTGTCTAAATTAGGGTGCTTGGTTTTTTTTTTGCACAACTTCCTGAACAGAGCAGAGACTAAACAAATCAGAAAAATTGATCATGTTTAGGAAGACCAATCAGATTTTAAGACCTTGACCCACATGCAACTTCAGCCATCGCCCGCTTTCTCACCTTCTTCAACAACTCGAACTTCTCGTTTAGGCCGGTCTTTTTTAACATCTGTCCCTTTCTTCAGTCCTCCTTCTGGTTTCACTTTCTTCTTCTTGCCTTCTGCTGCTTCCCTGTTCACTACCTCCTCTTCATCCTCCTCCTCAGAGTCAGACAGTTTGTAGAAGCGCTTCAGATCCTCGGTGGATGTGTGGTTGATGGGACGCCCTCGCTTGTCCACAGTGTACTTCACCTTGAAGCGCTTGTCATGAAACATGGACTGAAAACGCTTGTCGATCTTGATTTTGCGCTCCTTGTCAGGCATCTCCCAAAACCTGGGGTCCTTTTGGACCCGGAGGAAGCGTTCATCATCGTCCTGGTTCTGTTTGGACGACATGTTGATGAACTCACAACCTCACCTGTGGAGTCCCAAAAAAAAACAAGAAAAACAGAGCAAATCCTGAATGAATTGAAAAGGAAAGGGGATTTATTGTAGTGAGGCAAGAAGAAATTCTGATAATAAGTGAGATTGAGGTGCTAACAATGTTGCCAAAATAATATAGGGGATGCAGTATTATGTGCTTCAACAAAAAATGGCAAAATGTTTCATTCTTCTGACTGTGATTTCACAACAACAAAAATCAGTAAAAAGTTGAAGAGAATAAAGAAAATCTGCATAAGAAGACACAAAGGGACATTACACTGAAAAGAGGCAGATAAAGTGATGCAGCTATGTTTGTGTTTATAATAATAATAATAATAATAATAATAATAATAATAATAATAATAATACACTGTTTTTAGGTCTGGAAACGGCTAAACTTAGCTACACATTGAGCTAAGTAAGAATAAAACTCATTTTAAAGCCAAGCTTTAACTGCTCGTGTGAACCATCACCGTTCAGCGACCTGTAAAGCCAGAAACCAGAGCCTGAGTGTCGGTTTTTAAACTCTGTACCACGCTTCTACATGTAAATAAAAATGTCCGGTCGGGAAAGATATTCAGCGATGACGGGAGTAATGCATCATCACAAAGCTTCTGTGTGTCAATAAAACACCGTAGAACCTGTTTTAAAACACTCTGAATTACATTAAAAACAATTATTTACCTTTACTTGACGGAAATATTTTCCCACACGTGTTTTCCCAGCATGCAACTGTCGAAACCTCTCCGGATAACCCGCCTCTTTCTGCTACGGCAAGCGGATAGAGACAAACTGCCAGAAACGCGCAAAAATATTTTTCTGGTAACATTTTTGCCAATGGTTTAATCAATTAAATGATTAAAGTTTAATTACAAAACTAAAACGAACACGTTCAGATTTTGTCTTGTTATTTTCATGGCTCAAAAACAACTAAAACATTTAAAATACCTATATGTTTTTTAGTTAGATATATTGGCATAATTTAACAGATTTTAAGCTACTTATCAGAAGTGATATTGTCTAATAACTAATAATAATTATTTATTGACTTACTACTATAAGTTTTATAATGTAAGTATTATATCATTTTTTCTTATAACAACTAATACGACTTAAAGTAGTTTCAAAATTATGTTTGTGAAACAATAGTGTTTGTAAGAAAGAACTGGTCAAAAGTTACTATCTTTAATCATTTTATGTTTAACATTTGATGTGATGTAATATATTTATTCCTCCCAAATGCTTGTAAAATGCAAAGGAAAATATTAATCAAACGGATTCGTAATCGTAGAAGTGGATGCAGTTTCCAATGAGGTTCCCTGCTGTGATCCATCTCCACAGTTCCCAGTTCACCAGGCAGAATCCAGCTCCTCATTTTCCAGCCTCCCCTTTCCTTAGGTCGTTTAGTGCGCATGCGCAGGAAGCGGTTATACATCAATGACATGTTGGACTATTTCTGTTTGATAAAAGCAGCAGCATGAGCAGCAGGGTTTGTGGACGAGTCCTACTGAGACTGCAGACAGCCGGTTCTGGTCCTGCAGCCTTACCAGGACGCTGGCTCTCTTCCTCCTGCCCGTGCAGACCTCAGGCTGGGTTCAGGTCTGAGCCCCGCAGGGACATGTCAGCGTCAGGCAGGGGCACCATGAATATCTTCAACAGGACGATGAAGAAGAGGCAGAAGAACTGGGCTGCTTCTTTACAGGACGGTCACCACTACGACTATCTGAGAAACGAGGTGAGAAGACATCCTGAGACCTGCAGAGCACCCCCACCTCAAAAAGACACAAAAACACAGACACGTGTCTGTCCTAACAGCTGATTTGCGTCACTTTCAGATTTTTTTCTCATTTAGTCGTTTAATCGTTTATTTAAAATTAATCATTTTTCTTTGTGTTTTTTTCTATTTGCATCTATATGCATTGCATCTCCATTTGCTGTTTTTTCCCCATTTGCAGTCATTGTAACTTTGTCTTATGGTTATGATACTCAGCTCCATTACTCTGTTTCTCTGTCCTTTTTGCATTTTATTTGATCTAATTTGCATCTTTTATTTGTCCTTGTTTATTCTTGGTGTTGTTTATGCTGTGTGGTGTCTCTGAAATCATAGTATCACTGGTAAAAGTTTTATTTTTCTTTTTTCTGATTGTTTTTCCTCTCCAGGGCATCATGGTAATGCACCACAATGACATGTTTTTGTTGTTGTTTTTCAGGCTGTCTCTGTTGACAATCTAAAATCTTGTGTTTGCAGGTGGGTAGTCGGGTAGCTGATCGGGTGTACGACATTGCGAGGTGAGATATAGTTTTAAACAATTCATTTGAGTGGATTTTAGATGATATAAACTTATTCAGCTTCTATTCTGTTCTCAGATTCATATCTGAATCATCTCTAGTTTTTTATTTATAGTAAACAACCAGCAGAGTTCTCCGTTTCCAGTACTGTGTTTTGATATAGAGTAAACGTTTCTGGTGATATTTGTCTTGTAACATTTGAACAATAACAGCATCATGTAAGTTTTATTCTTCAACAGAATGACTGATCTTATTGTAAAAATGATCTTCTCGTCTCCTCAGGACGTTTCCTCTGGCTTTGGACATCGGTGGTGGAAAGAGTCACATCGCAGAACATTTAAACAAAGTAAGAAAATATTTTTTTCACTTGGTGATGATGTCAAATTTACATGTAACTGTTAAAGAAATACAGACATTTTTGTCCAAATTCAGTTTATATTGATTTATACCCATTTATAAAGCAGTGATTCTCACCAAAGTCACCTCAAGGTACTTTCACAGACACAGCCCAGTTCAGTCCACTGTTCTAGTCCAGTTCAACCAGTCCATTCTGTGATCCTCATTATAACGGTATTAATAAAATAATGACTTGGCTAAGGAAACTGTCAGAAGGGATTAAATCTCTGCAAATCAATCTTCCATTCTGAGTTGTGTGAGGACACAGCAGAGAGCCCTATCCTCCATCAGAACCAGAACCAGGAAGGACAACCATCTGCCTGGACCAGTGGAGTTCAGGTGGAGAAAGAGGAGTCAACAAGCAGGAAACCAGGAATTACAGCTGAGAAAGAAGAAGAGAAACATAAATGAATGACATCAGAGTAAAGAGAGCAACACAGCTCATTATGGGATGTCCGCCTGCAGCCCTGGCCCTTCGCAGCAGAACTAACGGGATGGTTAAGCATCACCAAGCCGGACCCAACCTTAAGATTTATCACAAAGATTTTTTTTCCATGAAGATAAAGAGGGTGTTTGTTTCTTCATGCCAAACTGGGAGCTGGTTCCATAGAGAGGATTATGATAAATGGTAAATGGTCTTGTACTTGTATAGCAGCAACTGGGGGTTCAAGGACACTTAGACACGCGGACCGCCAGAGCTGGGATTCAAACCACTAACTTGCTGGTTAGGAATTGACCCAATCTTATAATGTATCTTCTAACTGGACGATCCAGAGGTCAGAACCTCTAGAAACCTCAATAAAGCTGCAGTGTGAAAACCAAATGTTCTGTCAGTAAAGTCTGAAACTCTCCGATCTTTAAGATCAAATTAAGCTTTTGTGGGAAAAGAATTATTATAAGTTTTGTTCTGGAAGATAATGCCATCCACAGGCCATGTTTTCATCAGATCCCACTGATTCAGACAGATCAGGTAAATACGATTCAGGTGGTTTTTTGTCTGTGCTTATAAATGTGGTGGATACATTCTGCTCCTTCAGGACGTGGTGGAGCGTTTGTTCCTGACGGACATTTCCCCGCAGACTCTGGTGAGTTCAGACGCATCATCGTCACGTTGGTTCGGAAAATCAAATGAAATCACTTCCTTTTACTTTGAAGTATTTTGTCCTGTGTCTGAATTTCTGAACCAGGGGAATCCAACTCTGATCTTTAGGAACGCAGGAAGCAGGGCGAGATTCTGACTCATTGTGTCCTGGCTGATGAGGAGTTCCTGCCGTTTAAAGACAACACCTTCGACCTGGTTGTGAGCAGCCTGGCGTGAGTAACAACGTGCTTTTATAGCTCTTTTTTAGCTGTCGGGAAACCGAACGGTATTTCAGCTGGTCTGAATCAAACCCATTTCCTGTCGTGTTCCTGCAGACTTCACTGGATAAACGACCTGCCCGGAGCTCTCAGACAGGTGAGGTTGAACAGTCCTGTTGTTGAAGACACAGAAATGACAGCGATGTATCCTCAGACCTGCTCGTCCTCTCAGATCCATCAGGTGCTGAAGCCAGACGGGGTGTTCATTGGGGCGATGGTGGGCGGTGAAACGCTCTACGAGCTCAGATGTTCCCTCCAGCTGGCTGAGATAGAGAGGGAAGGAGGATTTTCCCCTCACGTGTCCCCCTACACCGCTGTCACAGACCTGGGCAACCTGCTGGGCCAGGCTGGCTTCAACATGCTGACCGTGGTGAGGACCAGACCCTTCCTTGTACTGGTTCTACTGCTTCTGATGGTTTCCAACATGTCCCTTTTACCCTGCTGGGATAGCATTTAGTAGCTAATGAGAGTAATGTTACTGAAAGGGAGACAATGTTTCCAGAAGAAACCAAAATCAGTGTGACTGAATTTAAAGCAGAGGGGTCAAACATTTGGCCCGTGGCCTATAACCGACCCAATTGACCAGAGCCATCGTACTGCAGGTTTTACATATTGCCTGCTCCCACAGCTTGTCAAGTTCAGTACAATGACTCATTAATTTCAGGCAGGTGTGTTGAAGCAGGCAAACATCTAAAAGCTGCAGGTTAGGAGTCTGTGAGGACCAGAGTTTGACACTGCTGGGCTAAAGGGTCCAATATGGCCGCCAAATTAATCTGGTGAAGAATAAAATCCGATTAGAGGAGGTGACTTGAGTTGACTCAGCTGTCTGAAGTGCTGCTGGGATGTCAGCGTGCCGTCTTTAAAGGAGTTTGACATGCCTGGTTTAAACAGCTGTTGAAGAAGAAAAGATGACCATGTTTTTGATGATCTAACGTCTCTCCTTTCTGTTCAGGACATTGATGAAGTTCAGGTTCATTATCCAGGAATCATGGAGGTCATGACTGACCTACAAGGTATCGCCTGGTCACAGTCGCAGCAAAGCAGAATGTAAATAAATAGTGTAAAAGTGTGTCCTCTGCAGGTATGGGGGAGAGTAACTGTGCTTGGAACCGGAGGGCGCTGCTGCACAGAGACACGATATTAGCAGCAGCAGCCATTTATAAAGGTGAGAACAGGATCCATGGAGGTCCAGGGTGGTCCATGTTCAGTTTTCCTGCCTGAGAAAACATCATGCAACAGTGACTACTTCAGCTCTCCATCCAAAGAGAAAATACAGAAACTGGAGGTGTCTGTAGCCGCGAGGTGTAAATGTGTAAACATCCAGACATTACAGGGAGAAATCCTCTGAATTCCTGCTTCATAGGTGGGATAATCACACGATTCATTCATCTGATCCAGATGTGACTTCATCAGTCATACTTCTGTTTGCTGCTGTCAGCAGATATTCTCTTACTGAGACATCTCATCTGTCACCACTTCCTTTTTCCTCACAAAAAGCCTGCAGACGAGCATCCAGGAATGCCGAGTCGTAGCAACGGCAAAGAGCGGCTGTGTGATTCTGGTTCTGTCTGAATGTTTCAGAGATGTATGGAAGTGAGGATGGCTCCGTTCCCGCCACCTTTGAGATCCTCTACATGATTGGCTGGAAGCCTCATGAGTCACAGGTGAGTTCTGACCTCTGAGGTGTGTTTCCTCTGTTTACTCAGTGTTTTTATTTAACTGGGATTTTTATCTTTTTTTAAATTTGCTTATTTTTTTATATATATATATATATTTTTGGACGACTGGAGCTGACACAGACTATTATTTTTTTGTGCGACAACTTCCCTGCTGCATTCTTGTCCGCTAATAGAAAGCTGATCTGAATGCCCCTTTTTTCTTGTTTTCAGGCCAAACCTGCGAAGCGCGGCTCGGCCACCGTGTCATTCGGAGATTTGTCAAAGATCGGGCAGCCGAGCAGCAGCGACGGCTCGTAGATCCGCATACAGGATGGAGCATATGCTGACGTCACTGTTGGAAAAAATTACGTCATTAATGCTGGAACAGAGAGAGCTTGTGTACAAACAGATTATTTAAAGCAAAACTTAAAACAAAACGTGAAAAGATGTTTTCCCAGTTGAAACGTTGGACTCAGAAATAAGCTCATGTATGAAAGTATGTTTTCTTAACTGTATAAATAAAGGTTTTTATTGAGAAACAGTAGCTTTTTGGTTTATTTTTCTGATAGTAAACAGTTAAGTTTTAATGCATGATGACTGATAAAAGCTGGCTTTCCACCCACTCTGTCACCCATAACTTCCTCTTTTATGGGAAAGAGCTTATTTCCCAGCTGAAGCTTGAACGCTGCTGAGATGCTCCTTCTCCTTATCCTGTCTGGATGCTTCTGTCATGTCTCAGGTAACAAAACCCAAAAATGTATTTTTTTCCCCCATTTTTTGTAGCTGAGTTGTGAAAATGTTTTCTGATATTTTCCTTTCAAACCTGAAGGACTCCCTCATTAGTGAAGTGACAACATGTTCAGACTTCCAGGTTTGTTTCAAACCTAAAATCATTTTAATGTACAGATTCAGAGCCGCTAATTTCAATTTAAAGATTCATTTCAGACTTTAGGATTTGTAATCTTATTTCCCTTCAACTCTTTCTGGAGTGTTTTATGTCGTCGAATTGAACATGAGCTTCATCCTTCAAATCTTTGTCCTGCAGGAGATCACAGTATTATGGAAAAAGATTTACTCAAACTGTGAAGACTTCTTGTTTTTATGTTTTGGGGCCGCGTTGCTTCTTCTGTGTGGTGTTGCTTCCTGTTTCCACAAAAATGTGGAGTAACGTTTAAAAACCAGGAAAAAAAAAATCAAATCAGAACAAAATAAATTGCAAAAAGGCACAAACAATATGAAAGGAATTTAAGGCAGCTTAAAAATGTTAAAAAATTAGATTAATGGGGACATTGATTGTTAATGATCTTTAAACTGTATACTTACATAATTAAAATGATGGGAATTCAAATATTAACCTGCATATAAATTTGTGCACAAAGAATCCCATGATAGCTCAATTTAATGAACCTATCTGCGTATATTTACACTGCCTGGTCATAATAAATCATCATGAGGATCTTGTATTGATATCAGAAGAGTCTGACCAAAGCCTTCTGCACATCCCACATATTCTCAATGGGATTCAAGCCTGGACTCTGTGGTGGCCAATTAATGAGTGAGAATGATGTCTCCTGCTCTCTGAACCATCTTTTAACAATTTGAGCTATTGGTCATGCCATCTGGGAAGATGGAATAACCTGCTCATTTAGTATATTCAGCTGACCTTATTTTTTAACCTGACCCACTGCAGCTAACCTAGATCATAGACTGACCCCACATGATTGCATACATGATGGCTGCATCACTTCATCTGCCTCCTTTATTTCTTGGAAGGCAACGTTCCCTGTGATCCTTCCAGTTTGTTATAATGCATGGGACTTTTTTTAATCCAGGTATAGTTTCTGCAAACTAAAATATTTTCTCTGCTTGACTCATGTTGGTGATCTGGTCAAACAGACTAACACACTTTCCATAACCACAGGGTGTGTCTTTCCACATGGTTGTTTAGGAAATGAGAAGCTACTTATTGTGTCATTTGGGGTCACAAACTTAGCGACTGCTGACTAATAATCACCCACGCAGTAATTATCCAGTAGGAGGTTTGTACCTATTTGCTGTATTAAATCCAGGCGGGGCTTTGTTTTGTCTGACGCACTTCATTGCAAAGAATATGATCTCTTAATTTTACATTAAACACTGCTTTATCTTTATTTCACTCATATCCTCTTGTCTCAGATCAGTTTTATCATAAAAACCTGCTGTATTTACAAAACGGATAACATTATGTTCCATTTTTAAAGCCCTTAATGAATAAAGAAAAAAGCTTGAAATGGATTCAATTTAATGTTTAAAGTAATGTGAACATGAATGCACCTTGTAGGTATAGAAGAAAAATCTCAGATACAAAAATATAAAGAAATTATATTTCAAAATGAACGCATGATGTGCTGCCACACCGTGGTTTTGGAAGGCATTAAATATGTCCATTTTAAATATAAGAAATATCATCTGTCTGATGGCTGTCAGATGTCCAAGGTTTTCCAATTGGTTCCAGATACACAGAATTTCATATAAAGGAGCATATGACACAAGGTCATGTAAGCAAGGTTATTATCCTGCTTTTAGTCTTGTTTTAATCTTTATTTCATACTTTAAATTGTTCACTGTTGAGTATCTTATTAGCTTTTAATTGTATTTTTGTTTGTGAGGCACTTTTGGCATGCTGAAGCTTATAAAGCTACTCCGTTCAGGCAGAAATCCCATTTCAGGGATTGATTCAACTGGAACTCTGACCTCAGGTTGAAATAGGAAAAACATAGTTTTCAATTACTAAGAAAAATTTGACTGACGACATTCTGAATTTACAGGGTTACTTGAACTTGACGTGGTCCTGCATTCAGATGCCGTTCTTCCCTGTCCTGGTGCAGCTGGAAATGTCACCTGGAGCAAATTACAGCAAGATGGTCAACCGTTAATTCTTCTCAGCATCATCAACAACCAGGAGATCAGCAGTGGCATACGCTTCCGCTCCCAGGAGAACAATGCTCTTGTTATAAGTAAAGTAGAAATGTCAGATGAGAGACTGTATCTATGCAATGGGAGGAAAACAGCTTATCTGAAAGTGAACTCAGACCTTCCCAAACCAGCTGCAACAACAAGCAGGGGGTGGAGCATTGAGCTTGGACCAGACCAGAGGGAAAGAGCCACAGAGATCCAGAATCCATCGGACTGGTGGAAAATCTTAGTCGGTGCAGTTGCAGGGGCTTCTCTGATGCTGCTGACCATCTTCATCCTGAAACTCTGCTCAGCAAAGAGAGCAGAGAGGAGCAAGAAGACAGGAAAGACCCTGACTGAGGTGGTTTATGAGGAGATCAGAGATGTCGGCTTGCAGCCGGAGAGTCCATATTACTCAAGCATCGATTGGGCGGCAAACACCTTCACATCTGCAGAACCCAACCTGTACAACTCTGTCAGGAAGCTGAAGATGGAGGCACCCATCCAGCATGGCACCGTATCCCAACATGTTGCCACCTGAAAACAGAAGCACCCGAACAGAGGTGACTCTGGGGGGAACAAAGAAACAATCTAAAAATGTGGCCTCTTCAACCAGATTTGCTCTTTTATTGCGATGTTGTATGCTTTAGGATAACCTAAGGTATACTTCTACTGAGTCCTGCTTCACAACTACAGGGCATAAATAAGCCTTTTTAAAGGTGACTGGACCTCTGACTTGGAAAATAATTAAGGGGTGTTAAAATGAATAAATAAATAAAAGCCGACTGCACACATAAATAAAATATAAACATAATTGACGTACAATAACTTCCCTTTGTACACTTTAGTGGTAGATTATCAGCCTTTTGGTCTATGAGAAAACATTCTTAGCTTCATATTTATCTGGACACAGCTTTATTTACCATAATCAATGTTATGTTTTTATTTTCACCCAGTAGTCACCAGGAAGAGAAACTGAGCTGCTCTGACTAAAATTCTTCTAATTGGATTTGGGATCATCTGTAATATAAAGCAGTGTCTTTGTGTCTTTTTTTCTTCTTCTTTTTGTTTCAGATAGCTAACTTCTCTTCATTTTGATAAAACTGCTCTCTAAGATGTTCCATTACTTGCAGAAATACTAAAAGAGGAGGTGAGACCTCTTCATAGAGTTCTGTCCATTGACCACTGCCATCGCAAACTCTCCCACATAGTGACAAAGCGGATTAGCCAACAGGGGTGGTCCTCTGGTACAGGAGCCTGGGCCTGATGCATCAAGCCACCTTGCTGTCATCTAACGCCTACTGTAACGACCCTGTTTGGTAGAAGGGGTTTCTGTCGTAACCACATAAGATTTGCACGGTTGTAAAATGGTGAAAATGAATTTAATAATCTTCAAGAGGGTTACGGCTCACACGCATTGTCCTAGACCACCAAAGTTGGGGTTCACAAAGCTGCTCAAATCAACAAAGGAAAATCCTAACAAACATAAACTGGGATGGCCAAATCTCCAAGGTATGTAAAATACAATACCAAACCAAAACAAACACAGGCCTCCTAAAAATGTTAATAAAAGGGAGAGCAGCTCCAATAAACTAAGGTTAACAAATAAACAATATCTAATACTAATTACAAACACAATACTCAAATCCTATATGTACAAACAAAATATATATTAAATATATTTACAAAACTACAAGTTATGGTTATGTACAAATACAAACAAACAAAACCTTAACTAGCCCAACTCAAACTACACATTATCTAAAGATACAAATAAACAGAAAACCAAGTAGTTTTAACACTACTGGAACAAAATCTAATATAAACAGCAAACAAAAAATAAATAAATAAATAACAGGTCTGACTTCTATGTAGGGTTGTGTGTAATTTACCCTTTGCATTAATATTTGTCTAATATAATACACATTTCCACAACCTCATCTGTGTGTGCGTGGGCTACGAAAGCTAGGTGCAGAAATTCAAGTGACCAATCAGGACGCAGCCTCCGAGAATCAGGCATAGTGGGTTTAATAAGACCTTGTTTTTAATAGGTAAACATGGAACAGGACAGTGTGAGGTATGTCAAGAAGAAGAGTCAGTGGAGCATGTGGTTTTGAGGTGTAGGGGCCATAATGTCTGCTGGGAATCCATGAAGGAAAGATTAGGGAAGTCAGGAACGAGGCAGCTCAATTTAGAGTGGATTTTGCAGGGTGGTAGTAGAACACAGGTAGGAATATTATTAGGTTTTCTAAAAGATTAATAAAAAAATTTGCATCGGTTGGTCCAGATTTCTGTGTGGGTACGGTTTCATCAGAGTTACTGACAGTGGAAATGCATCATCACCAATCATGTGGTAGTCTATTTTGCTGTAGGATATCCCATTTATCTCATCTCACTCGTTGCTGTTGGGATCTGTAGTAAAATAAATATTTCATGTTTTCTTTTCTGAAATCATTTCAGGCATCACCATCTGATACCAGTGGCAGTGAGGATGACATGATAGACGATGGCCGAAGTGAAGACTCCAATAAAACATTTTCTGTCTTTGAAATTGAAGCTGATGAAGGAAAAAGCAGTGCAGACACACCTACCCTCAAATTCACAAAACAACTCATCACATGACCAAACTGTCACGTCAACAAGAGGCTGAAGAATATCGGTTGATAAAAGGGTTGGCTGAGTCAATTACTCTGAGAAATGAGGCACAAAAAAACAAATCAGTGGAAGAAAATGCAGGGAGTGCTTTGGGTCGGTATGTTGCACAAGCGTTGTCGGATTTAGATCCATACATGAGAAACGCGGCCCAATTCCATATTAATAACATAATATTTCAGGCACAAATGGGAATTCTTGGCCAAGATACACACCCAATCTCACAAAGAAACCACCAGTGTGTAACAACCACTCATAATCATTTCATCCCCAACATTAGTGGGTTGGTCCGAAACAAGCACAGCCCCAAAATCATGCATCAGCCGACAACAACCAAGTGTACAAAACACTGTAATATTTTCACAAAGTTGATATTTTTCACTTTAAGTTTTGAGTACTAGTGAAATGTAAACTAAAATGTTATCCGTGTTATTGTTTATAATAGTGTTCATTGTTTTAAATTAATTTTTAAAACATTTTTCTTTCATTCACAGATGACCTGATGTGTGATTCCACTGTTCTACTTTTTTGGAACATGTTAGGCAAATAAAGCATGTATTTTTGTCAAATGCATTATATAACATGTTGCATCTGTACAGTATACCATTAGGTTGAAGTTGTGTTCATTACCTTCATATACTGCTCCCTTATCGTGCTGTACAATGCTTGGCTGGTGGCATTTATTGAAACATGTTTAAACATAAATATACTGTAAACCCAGCGAGAACCAGAGTTCAGTAGCTTGAAGTGAATATTTGGTCTGAGCACATTTAGGCCTATTCGTTTTCAGTCTGAAAGGTTCTACTGTATCCTTGAAGGACTTTCTAAAGCTCTTCTTGAGTTGTTTCTTCTGTTGTTCTGCTCTCCGTTCCAATGATCCCACTCTGTTTCAGTGATGTTAAGGTCATCCTTCCTACTGTTGAGGTCTGGGTGCTGGGGAGGACCATCAGACCTGTTGCCATTGAAGATGAACTCTACCAAAACAAACTTGTCTGTAGGACAATAGTCTTTAGAAATGGCTTTGGATCACATGTGAACTGGCAATTATGTTAAAATATTAATAGATATATAGATGAAAAGATACCACAGCTACTAGTAAGCAGTGCCACTTATAGTGACAATGGGAGCACATTGAATAAATTATTTAAAAAATATTTAAAAAAAACATATTTAAGAAGAACCTTCATTTACCATACTGTAATAGACTGGTGATCTGTTACACCCTGCCTTTCGCCTAATTGCTGGAGTCCCCCTTAATTGGTATATATATGATAATATGATAAAATAGGTTTAACTAAATTCATGGTTGTATAAAGACATATACTTCTTTTTTGGGTCCCAGGAGAGTAATATACTTTATCTTTCTCTAAATTGTATTTTTGAATGTGTTCCATTGTTATAATCACAAGGATTTATTAGGAAAACTTTTACTCTGTCACGTGACTACGTTGCTATGGTAGCGCTTTGTGTTGTTAAGTGCAGAACGTTGTATGTTAAGAGATAAACATCGTAGTTATCAGTTTAGGTTCCTGTGAAGTTTT
>JBAMIG010000004.1:26725648-26756526 GCA_037177335.1 Kiunga ballochi
TACTAACAAAGATGCAGGCTGCTGTAGGCGTAACCATGGCAACAAACAAGCAAATGTCACAGCAGTTTGTGAGATTGTTTTAAGATTTTCATTAAACCCCTACTTTAATTTGGACATTTGGTCAAATCTGATCTGGTTAAAACAGCATTTAACTACATTTAAATACATTTTCAGTGACAATCCTTCTTCCATTAAGAGTTGGATTCAGTGAAAAATAAACCTGACAGGAAACCTTAAAACGACCGTTTATCGTATACAGGAAATTTTGGAGTCCAAACGAGTTGCCATGGAGACGCTGCAGAAGAACCTGGATGAAGAGTGCATGGTGAGTGGCATCCCTCTGGTTTTGGTTTGTGTCTCAGCAGCTCAGTTACAAACCTGTAGTCTAATCTTTAGGAGTATGACAACCTGCTGAAAAGCCATCGGCTGAAGCTGCAGGCGGCCGGCGGCCTGCCACAAGACTTCCCCTTCAAACCTTCAAAGCAGCTCCTGAAAGAAGCACCGCCCAGAGGCTAAGGACATCAAACATGTTCCTCATGATTTTTCATGCTCCAGAAGAACTGCTGTGAGGTTAAAGGTCAGCTACTCTGAAATGTTAGTAACAGAGCTGCTCTGTTTCTGGACGTACCTAGTAAACACTCCCTTATGCAATAATAAACTGCTGCTGGTTGTTTTTAACCTCATCTTCATTCTGACATCACTAAAACTCACTAAATGTTGATTCAGGGTCTGATTGCTCAGAGAAGCTGGGATAAAATTTAAAAACCAAAATAAGACACGATTCAGGCTGTCAGCAGAATTTTTATCCCACAGTGAAGAGGAGGACATGTTTGTAATTAATCTGGTTTTGTGACGCCTGTAGTTTGCTAATGTGGAGAAATGAGAAGCTCTAAAATAGACAGTACTGTTCTCACATTTCCATATAATTTCTTTGGGTTGAACTATGTTTGGTTTAAACGCTTTCCTTAGGCAACTTTATCCCCATTTTTTTTGCCTTTTTTTTACACGTTTTCTGCCTTCTAGTGTCTAAAAATGTGGCCTGTTGGATCTCATGCTGCTATCAGTGCTAAAGAGGTTAAATTAGGGGGGGGGGGGGGATCTTTATTATATTCTTTCCTTTTTTACTTCTCTTATTGACCAAATTCCAAGTAAACAAGTTTGGTAAATACTTTTCAGTGTGATTTCCTAAAAGATTATTTTATACGTTTTGATTTGTGTGTATTGCTTATATTGTGTGTTATTGTAGAAGCTTTGTATAAGGGCTTCCTTTCCAGAACAAACTACTCAAAAACATTTGCAGATTTCTCCCTTCTGTCAGGAGATGCATTTATACTTAAACATATTTTGATAAATTATTTACAAAACAATGAACAAATGTACAAAAAGGACGAATGAAAACATTATTTTACAGAAAGTTTTATGCTGTAATGATTTCATGACCAACAGCTCAATTTACTTCATATGCAAATGAAAGGCCGTGGCGACCCGGTTACGTCAGAGCCTATCCAATCAGACATCAACCTGCTGATGTTCAAAGATCAGAATAAATATTTACCACTCACCTCCCGGCTTATTTACACTTCCTCTCATGCTGACTCAGATAAACAGTCCAACACTCAGAGAAACTCCTGAGGACGGATTCTGTTCTGAAAGAGGTCCAAAAAGACCGCAGAGCCAACCCTACCGGGCAGACAACCAAAGCCCAAATCTTCAGAACTGCTTATGAAACTGGTCTTTAGAAAAACCCAGTTTACCCTCCCAGTCCTCTGAAAAGACGAGACCTGAGCAGAACCCGGCAGGCTCCAGATCTGCATCCTCCTCCGTCTTTGGTTTGATTTCTACAGACTCGGTGCCACTTGGCTTGTTCAACCGGTACCATGGCTGCTGCACTCGAAAACGCCCTTCTTGAAGAACGCAGAGAAGTCGCACACGTCGAATTTAGACAAACGGAAAACACAGTCTTCATCGGCTTTGAGAGGAGAGCTGGAGGACGACAACATGACCCGGAACACGTTCTTCAGGTACCGCTGTAGAGGATAGATGAACACAGTAAGATCCGGTCTGGTTCTGATGAGAACAATTTCAGATCTAAACCATTTTAAAGGATTTTTCCCTAAATCCTACAACATGACCCGAGCAAGCAAAGCAGCCATCTCCAGGCATAAACCCTCATGTTTACCGATTCCTTCAGAAAATCACCCGATCTGATTTAAGCTGCGTTTAAAATCTGTCCGTTTTCTCTGCTGCTCCTCTGGTCTACTCTGTTCAGAGTACAATAAATAAATAGAACATGAAGTAAAAACGTGGTTTTTCAGATGGGAAGCAGCTTGAACAAATCAGCTTTACCCATTCAGTGTGGAGTTAAATGACAGAAAAATGTCATTTATCATTACAAAGTGTTTCTATTTGCATTTAATCACTTCATTTTCTCAGAATGAAGAATTTTATATCCATGGGTCCAAATCATATCAGATCTGTGTAAAACTGCAGTCCCAGTGTTTGATAGAAGCAAGAGAGAGTAAAGTTTAGG
Source organism: Kiunga ballochi (assembly GCA_037177335.1). Lineage (NCBI taxonomy): Eukaryota > Metazoa > Chordata > Actinopteri > Atheriniformes > Pseudomugilidae > Kiunga > Kiunga ballochi. The sequence continues at coordinate 26,728,179 of JBAMIG010000004.1, forward strand.
ATACGCAACAGCGTCAAAGCACCAGAGAAGAAAACAAATGACATGTAAACAACAGGCTCATTCAGAAAGACTGAGTCTGTCTACTGTCTGACTGCATGGACGAGACCTGATGGATCATGATGGACAATAAAAGCAGCGTAGTTCATTAACGTGACAACTGCAAGGGTGGAAGATATAGGATTTGGCTTTGTTGTTGCAAATTCAAAGATGCTGTAGATTCTCACTGAATTGTTTTTATTTCTAGTCTATCAATTACTTTTGACCTTATATGAGGAAGCAGTCTCAGTAGCTGTTTGTAATGTTGCAATGACAAAAGCGTATATGTGGTTAGGGTCTAACCACATATAATAATTGAGTCTGGAAGTGGCAGGGGATTGTGATGGAATGGTAGGATACACAACAAAAACTTAAAGTATTTTGTGTCTGAATAAAACAAATCCAAAATAAGACAATTTCTGACATTAATGCCCATTTATGGCTGGAAAACTTACATTAATAGATGTGTTGTATATCTGTAACATAAATAACCCTAAATATACACACCTTTGAGCAGACAGTCAGATTTGTTTTACTGAACCTCTGAAAAATAAAATCACAGCAGACCTGAGCCATGTTGGCTCTCTAAGATGGCATTTCAGATGAGATACCTCCAGGTGAGTCCGGCGCTCTGCCACCATTCGCTCGTCGCGGTTTCCAAACAGTTTCTTGGGCGGAAACTCAAGTGCTGCCAGCTGAAACACACACCCCAGTGAGATTAACACCAGAATGAAACTGCAGGGTTTTACACAGAAAACCCACCTTTAAATGAGGAATGAGGTGCTGGTGACACACTTCAGAGGAACACAACTCATAACTTCCAGGTACAAGTTAAAAATAGTTGTGGTTTTTTTCAGATCCAAGCAGGAGAAGGAATCCAGACATATGAAGCTGGGGCTAACGCACACGTTTTTAGCTACTTTTTCCAGCTTCTCAAACAGTTAACTGAGGAGGACCAGACTCACCTCCGGGTATTTTAACTTCAGGGTTTTGTGCATCTCCCTGAAGCGGCTGTAACGTCTGAACACCGACCAAGTCTCATCCATCACAGAGATCTGATGGAGACACAAATATTCAAAAGCATCAAGTCGCATAAAATGTCTCTGAACCTGAAAGTTTAAAGTCGGATTTTTGAATCGACATGAGTCTACCAGCAGCTGGGTTATAAAGCAGTAAATGAGAGATAAACTCATTGGAAGGCTTGGTGTGTGCTACTCTAAGTGATCAAATTGCTGAAAATGTTGTCCAATGGTAGATTTAGAGGACTAATGCAACATATCTGTCCTCATGTTCCACTGTTTTGTGGTACGTGTGTGTATGTGTGCATGGTTTATAGACAACCCTAATTTACATTCCTCAATTAAAATGAATGGCTCGTTTATAGGCTTGCAAATGGACAATTCATTCAAACGAGGTTTGCAAAATAGACCCTTTTCTTCATCACTCGTGCATTTGCATAACCGCCTCCAGAGGTCAAAATATTCAGCTGTAAAGTGAAACTGGTTGCGCCTTTTAGAGGAATTTGTAGTTCTGCTGGACAGGGATAATTTGTTTCACTGTTCAAAAAGTTGAGATGAGAAGGCCATTTTACCCATTTATGGAAAAAAAAACAACTAATTTAGCAATCTGGATTTGTATGACAGCAAATGGAAGAAATATGTTAAGATGATACCCTGGCACTAGGTCTGCTCGTCATCAAATGACTAACCAAAGTAATGGATTATTAGACACCTGATGACATGAACAGAGTCAAGACAATGATGCATGCATAAGGGTGCACGAGTTCATTGCTGGAAAATTGTCCAAACTTATTCCCTCAACAAGATGAAAGTCTACGGCTCGTTTCTTTAGATAGCTTATTAAACAAAACTGGACAATAGAAGATGGAAATATGTTGCTAGTCTGATGGATCTAGGCTCAGAATTTAGAATAATATGTGATGGTGTGGGAGCCTCTTAGTACCAACATAGCATTACTTAACCTTCTCAGTCTATCGCAGTGTTGTTGCTGACAATGTCTACCCCCATATAACCAGTGCACCACCATCAGATGGCTTCTTCCAGCAGGGTGACATCAGAGCTCAGCTTAAACATAAGACAATACGTTTCAGGGAGTTTGTGGAAAAATGACTGAATAAACTCACCTTCACCTCGAACTCAAAGTGCTCGTCCTTCCCCTGACCTCGGAGAACATAACGAGGAATGCTAACTTTTACGGGCTCCTGGACACCGTCACAGCTCGTCCCGGTTGGACGGGACACAAGGTGCTGAACAAGAAGTCATCGGGACCCAAACAGGAGGAAACAGGTGGTAAAAGCTTGACTCAAAATCTTTTTTTATTCTCATTACTGAATCTGATGACGTGATCGAGGCCCCCGTTGACCCACAAAGGCAAATAAAATCACAGTAAAGCTTTTTTTATTATTATTTGTTGGCACATTTAATCTAAACTCAGTGTAAAAATAAATCTCGACAATATTAACATGCAACCACATTTCATAATGGATATTTCTGACTATATTATGGAATTTAATTGCATTAAAATTGTCCCTTTTATAAACAAATCTGTACTCTTTAATAAAATACAAACTACCATTTATACAGACTGATTTATTAGATAAGATACTTGTTACATCATAGTATTTACAGAAAATGATTCAAATTGCACATATTACAAGTGTAAAAATAATCTAAAAATCCTTCAATATTGTGTCTCTGGTCTCCAGTTTTGGGTATTTACCCAACAATCCCCTTTCACTTACTGTCATCAAGTTAATGTCCTTCCTACACGTTGAAAGTAAAAGTGCTAATCAGGTTGATGATTGGCTGTCAGGACAACCCCACTGAAGTCATGTCACGTTTGTCCTCATGCACAAAGATGATTTATAAAGAGCTGAGCCTCAGAGGATGAGCCAAAAGTTAATTTCCAGGACTCCGATACAGGGGTTGTTGTGGGGGGCACCTCAGCTGAACCTCGCCTCAACTCCACCTTCCGTCTCAGAGATTGCCGTTTGTCACTTTTAAAGACAACATCTACGGTAAGGCAGTTATTCCTCCTCACAATCAGGCATCCGATGTCTGAACGCTTACAAAGTTTTAGTCTCTGAAACTGGGGCTGGACAGGGACAAAACTGGTCCCCCGTGGCACTGGATGAAAGACTCCGTCCTCTTGGAGAAGAGCTAAGTGAGTGTCCGTAAGAAAGCATTGAAAAATGGTATCCTGAAGGAGGTGGGTGGAGTTCTTGACCTTGATGCTGGTGTAGAGCAGGGGACAAACATTGGCCAGGGAAGGTCTACCGGGACCGCGCATGTTCCCATGAACTATGTAGAGCAGGTCGGCAAGGACCCGCTTGAACCGGGAGGTGACAGAAAAGCTGTTGTCCAGGATAATGTCAGGAACATTTGACTTCCAGTTCAGAGAGAGAGCCATGAGGTCATCGGAGAGTAATGGGTAAGCTTCAGAAAACTTGTCCGGACAGCGGACCTTCAGTAAAGTCTTGCAGAGCTCCTGGGTGAGCTTTTTGCTGTGGGTGAAGATGGCCAAAACCGTGTCTTCACTGGAACCAATTACCCGGACATGTTGCCCTGCCAAACTAATCTGAACTTCCTTGATGTCCATTAGGTCAAAATGATGAAGGACGGTAAAAGTATCCTCCGACACCTTGCAAGCAGAGATCACAGTAATTTCTTTCTCTGACACAATTAAACAGGCAGCTTTGGAAGCAGGTTGCTTCCTGTTTGCTACATTGAGAAAGAATACATTCAGAGGCTTCCCGACTGGCCTGCCAGAAAACAGAAATTCCAGTTTTTCTTTGATTTGATGGGATGAAAGTGTCTTAAACTGAGACAAAGATGGCGGCAGGTCTACCAGTCCTTGATGAAACACTTCCAGATTTGCGTCTCTGAATGAGGACACCGACTCCTCAGGCCATCCATCAATGGTTGGGACCACAGAGCCCTGAGGAATGCCGTCCCCAGACAGATCCACCACGCGGACTTTGCTTTCTGAGAGGCTGTGAAGCTCCGGCTCTGGTTGTGTTTGTTGAGCAGGTGGCAGCTCTTTGGACATCATGGTCACATACTGAGAAAGGACAACCATCATTTCATCCACTCCAACGTTTTGGAGGACCTTGCATGTGTCCTCTAGTCGTCTTTCAGCATCTTTGTACATTCCCAAAATCTTTTCGCTAAAGTATCCCAAAGCATAGTCCCTCCTGCTCAACACTTTCCCAGCCTCTGTTTCCTCTTTCATCTGACCGATGGTCACCTCCTTTGAATCCTGATGATTCCCAGAATTCTGCAGCTGTGATGTCTGATCTTTGGAAAGTTTGGATTCTTCTACCCTCCATGGATAAAGTTTCTGGTTTTTTACTTTTGTAAGGTAGTCCCAAACGTAGCTCTTGCTATTTGATAGATGTTCTCTTGCATTGTTTGGTTTGATCTTACCACTGACACCTTCCTCTAAAGCTTCCTCATCATCACTGCAGCTGTGCAACTCTGATTGATTCCCGGAAAATTCTGATTCTAGCACTCTCCATGGATACTTTGCTGAATTCTTTACTTTCTCAAGGTACTCCCAAACATAGCTCTTGCTAGCCGACACCATGTCTGCTTCTGGATCTTCATGGTGCTTTCCTGAATCATTGACGGCCTCTTCTGAATTCTTTGTGGAGCAGAGTTGATTAACGGAGCTATGCAACTCTGACGATTGATCCCAGGAAGGTTCTGTCTCTTCTGGATTTTCTGGGTTGGGAATTTGGTCTTTGATGTTTGCCAGGTAATTCAAAACATGTCTCATTTTAGAAAACACATTCCCTGCTTCTACATGTTCCCTTTGGCCATTGTAGGTCTCTGACTTCTGATTGGAGTTGATGCGATCACAGCTCAAGTTCTGCAACTTTGAAAGATCCGATTCTTCTCTGGGTGGATTGTTCTCTTGGTTCTGGATCTTTTTCTTTGGGCATGAACAAGCATGTCTCTTCAATTGCAAGTCGTCCTTTGCATCACTGGTAACACAGCAAGCAGAGTCCCTCATTTTTTCATTAGGAATTTTCCGATTGTCATTCGGACCGCTGGTCTCAGTGTGTGCAGAGGAGATGGGACTCCAGTCATGTCCAACGCTACGACGGTCAAGCTCACTTCTGACTCTGACCCGTTTTTCTACAGAAATATTAAATTCCCCTTTCCACCATTTGATTTTGTCATCATTTTTTTCAGTCATGACTTCATCTGTGGTCTCTAGATGTGCTCTGTGAGGGTTTTCAAGGTCATTTGATGGTTCTGCTGAGTCGTTCCCTTGGACATCAGGAGGACAGCTTATCTTAAGCCTCGGGGAGGACAGGAAGCTGAAACTGGTGTTCTGTGTGCACAAGGGAAGGGGGTGGTCCATGACTACTTGAACGAAGATATTTCTTTTTTAAAAAGATTATACTGAAGTCCATAATCCACCCCAATCAGAAGGAAAGTTGGTCCAATCACCAGGTGCACAGGTGAGTTAGAAGTGATTTGAAATCAATGGTGCAGAGAGGATTGACATGCAAATTACTTTAAACTTTAAAGACCATATTTCTTCTGTGGATGATGGGAGGCTTAAACTCCCTTTTTACTATTAAAACCACATTATCTGCTAATTTTATTCAACAGTCATTTGGTAGATGCTTTATCCAAAGCAACTTAATCATTTAATCTATCATGCATGTCTGTCGTCCAACCTAAATCAGATGTTTTCAGAAATAAAAGACTGGACTGCTAAATGAGAAGTTCAAGGTATCGCATCATTTTTTTCCATCCAAACGGAATAAAATGAGCAAAAAATCGTAGCTGGCCTCAAGACAGACATCTACACCAACAAACCAAAGGAAATGAGTGATATTCTGATTTTAAAAAACAACAATCCATCATCTTCCCCAAAATTAAACCATTTTTTAAAAGAATTGAGTCAAGATCTCACTTATTATTGTGCACTGGAGATTAATATAAATGCAGACATGGAAAAAAATAGACAATTTACAAAAAGATCCCAGAATTTCAGTGCTTATAAAAATTGTCCTCGTAACTAGTTGCATGTCTTACCTCATATTTATGTCTCCTTGGATTAATAGTGTGGTGCTTTTCATCATCCTGCAAAACATGCAAATTTAACTTCAATGTTACCACTGAACATAAACAGAATATTAAAAATAAATAATAGCGCAAGCGGCTTTGTTGGGATCAATTTTCTGAATTATGGTGAAGGATAAGGGGAAGGATTCAGAAAACCAGGACAAATAAAACTCGGGCAGAGAATGGCGCATTGAAAACCACCATCATCGGAGGGGTCATGCAGATTATAGAGCAGGGAGATCTCGGACAGGAAAACAAGGAAAGGTCCGGAGGATCCTCATCTTACCTCATCTGTTAATCTAACAGAGCTACAGTCGCTAAGCTCGTCCTCCTCCTGCAGGGTTAAAGAACTGAATATCAGTTCTGCACACAAACATTTTCTTACCTGCTGGATCTGCTTTGCTTTCAGTAGAAATCAGTAGAAATTAAAATAGTAATAAAAACACTCAAGCATTCAACCACATGGGTCTCAGGATCCATTTACCCTAAAGAACCAGAACCAGATTAAAACATCTGCACTGCAGTTCCTGTAGAAAGGGGCTTCATGTTGCAGCAGTTTAAATCAGACCTAATTTCTCCTCGCAGACCTTCACAGTGTCTTACAGAGGTCAGATGCTCCTTCTCCCCCTGGAGCTGAATATCCAGCCCAACAACCGGAGCATAAAAGCATAAAGAAGCCTTAATCCAACAAAAAGAAAAGTCTCAGAGCTGTAAATGAGGAACTGTTTTGGTCCTTAATGAAGTTTGTCAAATTTTGCATCTCTTTACGTCAACAAACGACTGCGCTGAAATTATTTCTGTCGTCTTGTGTTTCTGCATCACATCCTGGGAGAAAATTGCCCATCCCCCCCAACAGGTGTTCATGCAAACTGGTTGTTACTCACTTTGAGTTATCAGACTATTCGAATGATCACGTAGTCAGCATAATCCGATTTTAACCAATCAAACCAACATACTTCCTGAATGTAGACCAGTATATCCAATCTTTTTTTAAATATCTGAGCATGTGTAAAATATTCCCAGTTTCTACGTTTGTTGAAGGGATTTATGAAAAGTTCTTATGAAACCCTAAAATTGCCCATCCCTTAAGAGGTTAAAAAAGAAGAATGTGAGACTTACTCGAAGAGATTCACAGGACAGAGACAGATCCATGTTGCTGCCGCCGTTCAGAATATTCATCTTCCTAAGCCGTCGCTGGACTTCCTCTTCAATGTACGCATTGATCCTGTTGACAGAGTGAACAGCTGCTAAACACTCTTTCAGCTTTAAAGATCTTTTTTGGGGTTCAGTCTGCAAATGAACTAAAAAAAAAATGTATTTTTCTGCAGTTACAAATGCTATTCTGGGTTTGAAAAACATCTGAGTAAAAAGGTGCACATGTATGTTGCCCGCCTCTGCATGTCATCAGTTTTAAAAATGGCTCATAAAACCTACATGTACCCATGTTTTCATATTTTATTGCTTCATAATGCATTGCTTCATTTTTTCCCCAGTGCTCATATGCTTCAGTGCAGCACCTCACTCCTCTGTGCTTGTTTTTAAGCGCTTTGTTTATAAAGTTGGATTGAATGAGTACACAACCTAAATATGCACAATATATATATATATATATTTTTTTTTTTTTTAAAAAAAAGCTAAAATAAAAACCTATACAAGTGTATTTAGTATAGATAATAGTTTTTTGTGTTTTATTCACACTTTTTAATAAGAATCACACTGTTACACAAAGATACAAATCCTTGATTCACAACTTCATATTAAAAGTAACTATATAACAAGAAGTTCCTTACTTTTAAATTAAATTTGTAAAAATGAATATAAATATGAATCTTACCTTAAACTTTAAACAAACATACAATCAGATATTTATGACAAAAAGGGTTTAAAAACAATAAAAATTTAACCGCTGCGATGCAAACAGCACCCAGTAATCAAGATGGTAAAACCTTGGATCAGTGATTAAGTTACAGTAGTTTTCTAGAAGTGTGGAAGTTTACATCCATCTCATCAATAATCAAAGATCAGCTGTGACGAAGAATGACTGACGCCTGTATTTGTCCAATCAAATCTGTGTAACTGGGTAGAAAATTGGACCATGGATGGGAAACTCCAGTAAATGTGGTTTTATCCCAGTGGAGAGATGTTTTTAAAGGCAGGAGGCTGAAGGGAAGACAGAATTCATGAAGAAGCAGAATTAATTTTGCTCTGCTTCAGTAAAGTTTGATTGAAGACTATAAACTAGTGAAGAGATCACTGGTGTTCATGCTGTGGGATGAACAGGGGGAGACATGTTTACCTGCCGGGCTTGAGAGGTTACCACTTTGTTCAAACATGATATGAGCAGCAGGTGTGGCTTACCTGTCTTCTGACAGCGGCAGCAGCGTGTTCAGACTCTGGATGTGGCTGACCGGAGAGCTGTTATGACCCAACTTCTCCTCGTTACTGATGCATGGAGTTCTGCTGTTTTCTTCTCCAGTGCTGATCCTCTGCCGAAGCTTCTGGATCTCGCGCTCAACTCTAAGAACAGAAACAAGACTGCGCTGTGACATCAGAAGTACCATACTCTGCCTCATCGGATCGTTTGGCTATAGCAGGTTCTGACCTCAGCTGGTCCAGCTCTGCTTCAGTCTTTGTGGTCCTGACTACGGAGCTCTTGTGACCTTGCTCCTCTGAGTTAGCTTCCAGGGAGACACTGCGTCTCAGAGCAGAGTGCCTCCTCTCCAGCCGAGCCACCGCCTGCTCCATGGCTTCCCTCTGCTGCTTCTCTTTTGACTCCAGGATCTCCTTCTCCTTTCTCCGCACCTTTTCCTCCTGCCGTGCTACGTTGGCTGTAAACTCGCAGGTCTCCTGGAGCTGCTGCAGCTGCTGGGCGCCGTTCCAGAGGGCGTTCAGCTTCTCCTGCTTCTCCTCCAACTCCTTCTCCACTTGAAACAGCGTGTTGTCCAGACCCGGCGGACTGTCACAGCTCCCGTCACCTCGCTCCAACGACTCCTCGGCCCTCAGCTTCTCCTCCGCCAGCGCCGGAAAGACGCTGCCGACCAGCTCGGTGAGGAGTCCCTCTTTAAACTTCAGCCGGTGTTCAGCTTGTCTGAGCAGCTGCTCCTCTGCAGCATCTCCCTTTAACCGGTTTGCAAGGCCCTTCATCGTGCTATGCTCATCCATGACCTCCTCTTTTAGCCGCTCCTGCTGCTGTCGGAGCCCCTCCTCCTGTTGGCCCAGCTCCTTCACCTGAGCCACCTTGAAGTCAGCATAACGACCCTGGACCGATCGCGCCTCCTTGCTGGCTTCCTCCACATCTGTGCGTTCTGCAGCCTCTTTGGCTCGAAGGAGCGCCTCTCTGATGTCGGCTAATGCTCGACGCTCCTCCTCAAGGCGGCGGGCATCCTCGCGGACCAGCAGGGCAGTAGCCATCTCACGCTTCTCCCACAGCTCCTCCTCTAGCCTCCCCACCCGGCTAAGCTCCTCACGCTCCTGCTCCTCTAGCCGCCGCTGTTCTGTCTCCAGGCGAATCATCTGCTCCTCACGCTCCCTCTTCAGCTTCTCCAGCTCTCGGTAGATCTCATTTTGCTCAGAAGCCTCCTGTTGCCGTCGCCTCTCATCATCCTGCTCTTCTTCCTGCTGCCGTTTTCGGCACCTCCTGCGCTGCAGATCTAGCCCCTGGATCTCAGAACGCCTTTCCTCCTCGAAGCGCTCCTTCTCAGCCAGGAAGTCTCGCAGGCGGCTCTCTATGTCCTGGCTGCGATGGCGGAGACTTTCCTCCTGACAGAGGATACGCTGCTGGACCTCCTCAGACTCCTTGCGCTGACTCTCCACCTCCTGTTGGAGGCGCTCCAGCTCTGCTTTTTCACTCTGCTGCTTTGCCTCCATCTCTTTAATCAGCCTCCTGCAGAAATAGTTTCACAGGGTCATTAGAACCAAATCCCTCCATCGGCATGTGCTGAAAACATGGGAAGATTTTTGCCCATGATTTTATAATATAAGTTCAAAGAGAAGTTGCATAAATAAAGTGGAACATAAACAACAAATCAGATGATTAAAGGGATTCAATAAAAATGCATCTGTTAAAGGAAGCTCCAGGGTGATATTTAGCATTTAACTGGAGACATCTGAGAACTGAAAAGACGAGTTGTTGGAGTTTTAGGAGAGGAATGTTGTTCCATTCTGGTCTGATGCAGGATTTTATTTTCTTAATGGACCTGGACCTTGGTTAAAAGTTCTGGACTGCAGACAGACCAGTTCAGTGCCTGGTTTCTTCCATAAAATGATGCTGCTGTGATGGATGCTAAATTCGGTTCAGCGTTTTGTCTAAATCTACAAAACATTGCCCGAAGGAAACGTCTGGATAGAAACATGTTTCTCTAAAGCCTCTGTGTATTTTTCAGCATTGCCAGAGCTTCACAGATGTGAAGGCATTAATGAATCACTATTCCATCAAAGATGCAGGTTTTCAACCATCCACCATAACCTGGATGTTGCTACTTCTTTTTAGGGTGCATGACATCACAGAAAGTAATTTTGGATGTCTTCCTGAGCCCATGCAGTGATGTCCAGTACGGAAACATGTCTGGTGCTAACAAAGATCATCGTCACCATCAACCTTTTCCCATTCACAGACATTCCTTCTGACTCTGATGATACACTGTAGATGAAGAAGTCTGAAAAACAGTCTTAAAAATTTAACTTTTTTTTTATCCCGTTTGTTTTGGATTGATGAATCTCTGCCATTCTTTCCATCTAAGAGACTTTGCTTATTGTATCCAGTAATATTACCGACCAGTTTACCAATTAACCTCATTTGTCGCTAAATGCTCCTACTGGCACCAATAACTTTATACAGAAGTTTCTGCCATCAGATTCACAATGAGCTCATTTATAGTTTTCATTAAATGGTAAAACGTTTATCACCAAAAATGTTGTTTATGTTTTACTGGAAACCAACCATGGATTGATGAAATTTAGAAATTATTGCCCACTTGTTATCAGATTCTAAAGTTTGATTAAAATTGAGGTTTGACTTAATTTATCCTGATCCTGAACGTCAACAGGAAGTGAAGGAGTTTGTAAGGTGATAGTGGAGACGGGAAACACTGCCGTAACCTTTTCATCTCCAGCTTCTCCAGCTCTTCTCGCTGCTGCCTCTCAAACTCCAACCTGAGAATACAAATACCTCCGTAAGCTTCCTCCATCAGCAACAGACAAAAGACAGTCATGTGACAACACAATGACGCACAGAGCGAAAGCGGCACGTAAACAGACAAAAGACAAGCAATGACATCCTCTACATCAAAGAGGGTGATGGAGAACAAGCTGATGAGCAAAATAAAAACAGACAAGTGAGGGTTGAGGTGGAGCGACGGGACGGGTTGACACGCCTTTGGGTCAAAACAGGACAGTTAGACAGGAAGTGGATGACTGAGTCTACCTGAAGAAGACGGGGCCCTTCTCAGTGAAGAGACTGTCAACAGGACAGGTGGACAGTGTTAATATACTGACTGAAAACTGCACGTTTAATTACGTAAACCAACTGCTTCATGTTTCTGATTCATCTTCTCATATCCAGTTTAAACTCAAGAGTCGGGAAATAAACAGGACTAAACATTTCAGTCAGGCAGTTGTCAGAAGCCCGGATCAAAGGTCTGAACTTTAAGCGAGCAGTAGCTGAAGATGCAGAGTCCTGCAGAGGTTTGATGGTTTGAGGGGAGATGTGCTACAGCTCAGAGCTGATCATAGCATGCAGCTGTTGCTTCTCTGGATGCGATCACTTACCCCGGGTTGTACAGCATCACCGTGGACAGGTTCTCACAGGACCTGGATAGATCCGTCATGGACAGGCTGAATGTGGGGAGTAGGCCACTCTGAGAGGGGTGAGAAATCAGTCACCATCATCAAACACATCCATCAGAGAAGGAGCTACACTCACCTTTCGTTTCTCCCTCAGCCTGGCCGCCTCCTTTGGGTGGTTGAAGCGGAACATGTTGGTCCTGCCGAGCAGGATCACAGCACCTGGGATCAGATTGATGGAATAAAATGCCACAGTGAAATCAAACTATTGAGACTATAAATGTTTTCAAAATGAAAACAAGAATAAATCACAACCCTGGGGAAATCTAACAATGGACGAAACAAACAGCAGCTGCAGTTTCTAACATGTCCCTAAAATTTTTAAATGTTTCGACATTCGAGGGACATTTTGGCGTTTGACCTTACAAAGCAGTATGTGACCAAATAAGCGTTAAAGATTAGGAGTTTGGAAGATTTCGCTTAAATTAACAAACCATGCTGTTAACTCCGCAAATGAAAAGTCTGGGTTCATCTGATTTTAAAGACCAGAAAAAAAAACCTGGTGAATGTGATTATTTGATGGTGGTCCTCAATGCATCTATATTTTTGCCTCATTGCACAATTACCACAGGAAATGACTGGAGCAGCAGCTGCATTACCCTACATGCGTCTTTCCCTGTATGACACTGAAGTGAAGAGCTGACTCAGTGCTGCCACCATCAGGCCAGTTTTTACATTACATCACTAGTATGTAGTTTGAGGAACAACAATTATTATCTTTTACTCTTGTTTGTTGGCTTTTTCCTTTGCGTTTTTCACCTTGGTTGAGCTGTGATGGCTGGGTCACCAGAGCCCCATTAACCGAACACTGCGCTCCACTGAGCGGGACCAGAGTCACTGTCCCATTCTGGTTCTCAAATATACAGTGTTCACTCTCCAGATCCAGTCCATGAAGAACTAAAAGCAGGAAAAGTATCCATCATTAAAAAAAAGGCTTGATTAGTTAAATGATGGCATTATAAATGTGTAGGAAAGAACCTACTAATGTCCTGCTCTGTGGACGCGTCCTCCCTGCCCACAAATGTCTGTCCCTCCTGATGAAGAAACAAAAGAAACTTTAAATTAATTTTAATTTACATTTTGAATCTGTGTGTGAATGAAGTGAAGAGGTGAGGGTCCTGGACCTTCAGGTGGTAGAGGATGATACCAGTGCTGAGGAGATCATCATCAATGCCGATGAGGTGTGGAAGCTCCGAGTCCAGAACCACCCCGATGCCCTCCTTCCTCAGAGCCAGAGTCTCCTCCTGCACCACACCCACAAAAAGTTCAACCCACGGATCAAAACAACCGAGTCGACCTGATCACATCAGTTCTCACCTTCAGGATGTTCTGGGTCTCGTTCCATTTGTTGGTCCACTCCTTCGTCAGCTCCAGAACCTGCAGACAGAACCAGAAAATAAACCACCATTCTCATCTCTCATCTGCTCCTTCATCCTCCTACTTCGTCTTTTTTATCATCATCAGTCATTTAGTCATCACCAGTCAGGTAACAGATCATTTAAACCCCAGAAGTGATCAACTTAAGAAGCGTTTAACCAATGCTGGGATAAACGGTTTTGCTTCAGTCACCAAATACACAGGAGACGTCCTACTGGGGGAAATTTGGCAGGACAGGACATCACTCTCCTATATGCCTTCCTGTAGTCGAGCACCTCCAGGGGTAGTCTTCATGAATAGTCCTAATAAAGCAGCGTAGCTTTCCTCAGAGTCTCTGAAACCAGCTTGTTGGTTAACAGGTCATAATTTTTCCCTGGGCTTTGATATGAGGGTCATGCTGTGATGAGTCTGGTCCAGTTTAGGAGCAGAAGAGAACATTTCTTTACCCAGAGCTCCCTGAAGAAACTCCTAAAGAACTAAGTTGGACGCAGACCTTCACTTAAGGAAACCAATCAGCTGAATATTACAGCTTCTGCTTCTCAGCTTAGTTTTTATCTGCTTGTTATTAGTTTGAAGCTGCATGCAGTAAATTCTACCTCCTCCAGGTGCTGGTCAGCCTTTGCCTCTAGAGACAGCAGCCTGCTGTGGTGGGTGTTGACTCCCAGTTTGGACTGTTTTGACTCCATCCATTTGCTCATTAAATCCTTTGAGGGACATTATGAGCTCAGAGAGCAAATCTGCGGTCAGCTTGGAGAGTTGCAACATTGCATTTGGAAACATGGGTGCCGGTCTCAGACTTTTCACCTGGATTAGTGGTTTTCAGAAGCATCTGACTCAACTCCTAAAGGTTTAAATGATTAAACCAAACAAAAAAAATCTGAAAGATCAATTCTGTCAGGAAGGAAAAACTCAGTATTGTAGAAAGGGAGCTGGAGGCTGGTTCGTCTAAAAGTCTCCTACTTTCTTCTCACATATTTGTCATTTTAATGCTAATCCCCATCCTCTTCCTCTCTTCATTATCACCAAGAAGGCTGTGACTCACTCTGGCTTCGTTCTGGTGCAGTTTCTCCTCCATACTCAGGGCGGTGGGCGAGTCCAACAGAGCAATCTGAAACACAAACAGGACGTTCTGTTAGCAGATCATTTAGCAGTCAATGTTCCTAAAACTGAAAAGAAAAACAAAGTTTCTCACAAACACATTTAAAAGTTTAATGGATGCATCGAGGTTTTAACAAAAATAACAGAGATGATAGTGAAGTTTACATTTGACATGACAAAAAAAAAACACTAAAAACACGTAAAAATCAGTATAGTAAATCATGTTTAATTAGTTTAAACACTGATTTAAAAAAAAAATTGCACCTCGATATTTATATAAAAATTTATAATTACTGCAAATTATTGGGGTTTATGTATGAGTTTTGTTTAAAAAAGTTAGTGTCAGATAATTAAAATGGCCTTTGAGGGATTTAAATAAATAAAAACACATATTCGGTAGTTTTCATACAGACAAAATATTATTTAAGCAATAAATGCTAATCAAATGTTATATTCTTTATTAGTTTTGGCCTATTTTTCCCTTTAATAACCTGAAAGGGGGAAACTGAAGCGCCCCGCAAATGCACGGCTCTTCCTGTAAACTGGTTGCGACTCACCTGGTTGCCCTGAACCAGCAGAGCTTTCAGTCGAGCAATCTCAGCCCGCAGCTCTCTGATCAGCCGGACGTTGCCGTCCTCGTTGATGGTCGGTTTGTTGATGATGTTCTTGGCTCGGTTGGCGTAGCGCAGCGTGCTGAGCGTCTCGCCGTAGTTCACGTCAGCAGGGGACACGGCTGCAACACGACAAATGATGAGGAAACAGTGCAGGAAAAAGGATCTAATGACCAGTGATCGAGCTGTGGTGTTTGAACTGACTGGCAATCATGATGGTTTTGGAGTTCCCTCCCAGGCTGTCTTTCAGCAGCCATGTCAGCACAGAGTCTCTGTAGGGAACAAACACGGACTTCTTCTTCAGGTTGGTGTTCATGCTGTCCTGCGCCATGTCGGCTGGATGGAAACAAACAAACAGCAGCGATGACGTCATCCTCTCCTTTGCAGGTGTAATTCTGGGCTTTTAACATAACAGAGTTGCTTCACTTTAAAGTAGGACAGTCAGGAAAAAACTAGGTCTAGTCCCAAAATTCATAATAAAAACACCAATGATGCTCCAAAAGGAAGTGAACCCAAAGGTCGCATGTTGTTGAAAGTTGCTCACTCTGACCTTTCACAGCATTTTATCTCCTGAACTATAACTTAGTAAAATTAGGTGAGGAACCTCCTGACTAAACACTGTAAAATACCTTAGAAAGAACATACCACATGTAAGCTAGAACATTCTGGCTTGTGAACATCCTGCAACAAACCAGAGACTCATGCCTCGTGTGCCTAATTAGCCTACAAACACACACAAGCAGGACAAAGTGGATGTAAATAGTACTTGTTCCTGTCGTGCTGTAATAAGACCGAGTGTGAGATGTAAACCTCTGGGCTGCATAAACCTGACTGAACTGCTCCTCTGTGTTCTGACTGAAACACAGAAGAGACACACCTGCATCATACCCGCTTCATGCCCACTTTGTCATCTCTGACTCTTTGCCAGCACTTACAAACTGATGCTCACACACTGGCACTTCCATGCTTACTTCCACAAGCAGAGCATGCTGCGTTAACATCGTGTCTTCTACACGTGTTGGGTCATTTCAGGGCTGCAGTTTTTAATTCATATTTAAATTATAATGTGAACCAAGAAAAACATATCTTAAAGATAATAAAAATATCAGAATCTATAAGACCTGCAGTGTTAACATAGTATGTATATAGGCTGGTTTATCCTCCATCTATTCACAGAGACTCAACCTCGCATCTATTTAGACCTGATATGCACCCTGACTACACAACGCAGCTACGCAGAAGTACTTTCTAGTAATTTATCAGACTGCAAATACTTGTTTCTAGATATTGGGTTCTGCAGCCATGTTCTGATTAGCTGTATGAAATACACAAACAAGCCAAAACAGGACTTGTGTACAAAAGTATATGCAGCTGTTTACTAATAACACCCTCATGAAGAGTGATTACTACAAGTAGTTTGCATAAAGTAAACCATTTTGTTAAACCATTGAAGAAAAAAAGAAAGAAAAAAAAAAGATCAGTCCTGTTGCATTTATCAGCAGATACCAGGCCCACTGCGACCTGCAGGTCCAGAAGAGAAACTGGAACTTAATGCTCTGCATCAGGTAAACCCGGCCTGATGCAACAAGAGTATAAATCCAGCTTTACTCTATATTTTAGTGGTTGGTGATGCGGGGGACTTCAAAAAAAGGTTGAGGCACTCAATAGTGGTTTGATAAAAGCTGCTGCAGAGAAGCAGAGATGTGACAGAGGCTATATGTGGATTTTAAGCTCTGGTTTTTCACAGTTCTTCACCCTTCCCCTCAAAAACTCACCCAAAGCCGATATGACATTCCCCAGCGTGACCAGTGATTTGTTGATGTTTCCTCCTTCCTTCAAGCGGACACCGGTGGCTCCAGTGGCATCGGCGCGCTCGCTGCCGGCCAGGTCGACTAGGTGGATCTTACTGACCGTCTCGCTCGGCATCTCCGCATCAAACTTGGCCTAATGGAAGACGTTTTGTTTCACCACAGATTCGCGGTTAACGTTGGAAACTGGAAGCAGTTTTAATGAACCCTGGTTTTGTCTCTGGAGGCGTTTCTGACCTGAGTGAAGTTGATGGTGAAAATGGCATGCGAGCGGCTGCTGACATCATTCATGCCGGTGCTGGCGGTGGTGCGGTTGATGTTCCCCGCCTCCATCAGCTCCTCCACATCGCTGTAGTTCTGGACCAGGTGTTTGGACAGATCTGAGTTTAGAGGGAATGACAGCAGCATGAACACACAACGATCCACAGATAGACCACCAGCTCCTTTACCCAAGGGAGCTTTTACCTTCTACATAGGGTCCATCCTTCGGGTGCTCCCGGACTCTCAGGTTGTAGGTCTGGGTGGACTTCCTCCTCAGCAGGTCTCTAACTCTCTCGTTGTATATCTCCAGGTAACTGAAGGCATCAAGCATAGATCAGACAACTGTGTGCTGTCATCATTGTGGAGCAAAATCTCTCAGAAATTTCCCAACACCTTATCAATCGCACCAAGACTTAAAGATGGACCAGTACCAGAGCTAATTACAAATGAAACTCACCTGACTTCGGTTCGAAACGAAGCTTCGTCGTGTCGCATGGCGTCAGAGATGCGGCTGAACAAACCCTCACAGATCCTTGGGATCAAACCAGCATCTCCCTGTAACCAGGAGAGGAAACAGATCAGTGATCAATCCTCCTCTTACCTGCATAAGAGTCTTAACTTTAAAAAAAATAAACAAGTTGGCATTGAAACAAACAGAAACAATTTACATATATATGCTTTTTCTTTATGCTGTTTAACCATTTATTGGAGAATTTACAGAGTATCTTAAAAAAATGTTTCTGGAAAGGTCTGGAAAACTTTCATTGATCACCTGAGGGGTAAGATGGCCGTCACAATTTACCCTACAGTTACATCTAATAATGATATAACTAATAATCTGGTTCAGTTTTAAGGGTTCATCTGACTTATTGAACATATTTATTTCTGACATCAAATTTGTTTTGGATGTTTGGGAGGAAGATCAAAAACATGACCGCCTTGTTATCTCTTAGAAATTGGACGGGTCGGTAGCGGTGTCGTCTTACCGGAGTTCCCATCATGGTGTAGGACTTCCCGGAGCCGGTCTGACCGTAGGCGAAGACGCAAGCATTGTAGCCTTCGAAAGCCGCCTTCAGCACATCAGAACCCAGATCTCTGAACACCTGAAGATGATGAAGATGAAAGTTAAGTTGTGTCCTCCTTCTCACAAATAACCAACGTCACAGTCCTACCACAGAACCTGTTCACCTTTTCCTGCGAGACAAAGCTGGAGCTCTTGCTGTCCCCAGAGTCGTAGGAAAAGTCGTACGTAAAGGTTTTGGTTCGTTCTCTCATCGAATCTCCTGTGATGCTTTCAGGGATCTCAAAAAACACAAAAAAACAACCATGAAGGTCAGAGGGCCCAGCAACCAGCTTAGGTTTCTCCAAAGCAGGAAGAAAGATACCTTCAGGTTGGTGATAGAGGTTTTGCTTCCTTCCATCATGATGATGCATTTAGCTTTCAGGTCTTTCTCCCTGGAAGGAATCAGAAACAATATCTTTGATTAAAAAACGCAACTTCTCTTTAGACTGGAGAGAAAGAAGAAAGCCAACGGCGTTCGGTCTGATTGACGAGCTAAAATCCTGACACTAAACTGTAAATAAACTAAGTGCATTTAAATGGTGTCTAACAAAATGTGGGCGATTTATCCTGATGAAAGTGATTTGCTATAAACACACAGTCAGGATGACAATTCTCTGACCACAATACTTTAACACCAGATTACAGCAAGAACAGCAAAGAAAGGAAAAAAAGAAAGAAAAGGAAGATTAATGAAAGACAGGCGAGAAAGAAAAAATATGATGAAATCCTTTGGCGACGACCATGTCTCATTATATTTACAGTTTACAGCCGCAAACAACAACAGACGTCCATTTTCAGTTTGTGTTGCTTTAAAGTCTTTTGCAACAAAACCTGCATATCATGCAACATTCATACTGTTTGCAAACACACAGAGATAACCAACAAAACCAAGCAAGCCGGTACGTGTTCTGGTCTGATGAAGATGTCTGGAACATGTTGGGTAGAAAAAGCTTCACCACCCATTACAGACCTGGCATGCACACTACATCCTTTCCAGTCTGCTTGTAGAAGGTTTCACTAAGCTGCTGTGTAAATTCTTTTCTTTTTATTCTGCAAAAGTAAACATTTTGGGTTTTGTGTGGAAACACTGTCATGTAAACAATCTTTGCAGCAAAACATGTCAAATCCCAACAAATGGAAACACAAAGTCTGGAATTTATTACAAATCATGATCTGAATATTTAATAATAATATGCTTACAATATCGTCTACACTGCATGTCCGCTCTGCAATAAATCTACATTTAGTGTTTTTTTATTGAGCACGCTCCAGTGACGCTTTAGTGGCAGGAAAAGAGAAAACATGGGAGTAAAAATGTGATATATAACATATCTGTAGATATAAGCAGCTTTAAAGTGTGAGATGTTCTGATGAAGAAATGAGACTGGTAAAGAAAATCCTGAACACGGCGAGTCCGACAGAACATGGTCTTTACTTAGCATCCCGCCGCAACAACACGGAGACTCAACGGTGCTGGAACGTCTGAGCAGCACTTTAAGGCTCTGGACACGCAGCAGACGAGCACGTTATCAATGTTGTTACACAACATAACAGAGGACGAGCTTAAACACACACAGGACAGACGCAGATCACATCAGCAGGGCTGGAATCAGATCGACTCTGTTTCACCTTTTTGTGTAGTTGAACTCGATATTTCCTCAAAAATATTCACCTTCCCCAAAACTCCAATACTTATTAATTATTTTATCCATCATCACTGTTTTTTACCTTGTTGTTGTTTTAATTTAGCACATTTTAAATAAAAAATAGATCAATATGAACAGACAACACAGGAAAACAGACAGGCTGACATCAGTCAAAGCAGCTACAAATAAAGCTATGTTTAAATCAACTTAAACATCAGTAACATCTGCAAACCAATGTTCTTTTAAACATACATATTTTTTACCCATATACCTGTCCAGCTCTAAATGTCCAGAAAAATACTTGATCAGTGTCACAGTCTGAGGAAAATTATGCAAGAATGTTTCATTTGCAAGTTGGTTTGATTTTTTTTTTTTGTTTCTTCATCAGTCATCACGAACACAAGCAAACATGCAACCACACAGAGGTTTTAGCAATACAAATGTTAAGTGTTTAAGTGTTTATTTCTAACAATGCTTGCAAGTAGGCTTTTTGCCTCCATGTTAATAAAACAATGCAAGAGTCAACATTGGACATGAATATATGGTTAAATAAGTAAAATAAAAGCTACTTTCAGGCTGCTTTACCTGGTAAATCTGAAAGATTTTCAATGGTAAAAAAGGTCTGGTGACCTTTAATAAATTTAATCACATTTATGATAATAAATTTAGATTTCTAAAAGAAACATGCAGCAGCTTTCAGGCTGTGATGTTATCACAAGAATGAAGTAAAATTAATGTTAATTCTTTCATATGTGAGGAAGGAGCCAGATTAACTTCCTATAATTATATTGGGCCCTTAATGATGTCTCACTATATGAAGGTACCAGACACAAACCAGATAAATACAGTATAAAAAGCTTTAAAAACAACTGGCCACAGCAGGACTAAAGCTCAGGACTAGAGATACAGCTGGACCACAATAGTCTCCATGGAGGGATGTCTGTAAAGCGATCAGTTAAAGAAAGGGTGAGGTAACCCAGATGAAGAACTGGATCCAGATACAGATCCTCACTAGAACCTCAACAGGTATGATGGAGGGATGGATCTTACCTGAAACCACGGTGCTGAATCATTAGGACAGATAATATAACAAAAGCTAAAATATTCAGAGAAGAGGTTTGCAAAGTCCTTTGAGGAAAACTATTACTGAGGACATCTGAAAGAGAGGCTTCAGACTTTGATTAATTAAGCTGCAAAGCCCATTAAGTCACTTCAAGCTTCTTAGAACTGTACTGACTGGTCATACTGGATACATTTACAAACACACAGACCCTCTTAGGTCAGGCTTTTTTTAAAAGAAATCAAATTTGGTCTAAACATTTCTGGTAAAAACTGTTTGTGATCCCGTTTTTTAAAAAAAAAAAAAATCTATTAAAGCAAAGATCACCCCAAAAAGTAGCGGAATCGCCCTTTAACCATTTACATTTACACTTTAGTGTTGTCCCTTTCCAGCTTTAAACTCAATTTCTAGAAGCATTTCTACATGATTATGGAGAAAACTTTAGTCACAAGTGGTTTAATATCCCCACTTAAAAACATTTGTGATTTTTGTTTAAATAAAAAAGTAAGGTAAACACAGGTGTGAATCGTGAACACCTGCTACAAACACACTCACTCAGAAAACGCGAATAATTGCGTCGCTGTACACAACTCACCGACTGTTCATGGGTCTGACCCGCACAGCCACCCGAACCGACGCCATAGTACATCCCTCTCCGGTAGCTGCGTTAGCCTCCGGGTGAGCTTAATATAAACTAATTAGCTCTGAAGCTAACAGGAGAACAGGAGTCAGAGCGGGATAAAGAGGGCAAAAGTCGGAAAGATAACCGGCTTACTGCGAGCTAGGAAAACAAACTACACTGATAGTGGGGCAGGAGAGGAGGGGTGACCGGCGTGAATCGGCGTTATCGAGGCCCGGTGACGCTGCGTAGTTGCCCTCCCACACGGTCTACATCCATAGTGGTTGCCCGGTAGCTGCGGAGTATGTTAGCCGTTTAGCTGGACGGGAATATGGAATATGGACAGAAGTATGGAAGCCTCGAAGGGACCAAACTAGACCAACTACTGCAGATACCGCAGTGTAGGGGAAAACGACAATGTCAGTATTTACAATTCAAAACAAGAAAGTTAACCTTTTTTTTATTGGAAAGATAAATAAATTAAATAAAAAATAACACTTATGATTAAATGATAATAACAATGATAATTATCTCCTCCTTACTACTCCTTACTCTCACAAAATGATGCATTAAACTGCAGTTGGTAGTTGTTACCCCCTGTGGCTATTGTAGTTGGAATAAAGTCGGGGTAAAAGTGAAGCATGTAAAACATAGCATGTTTAAAAATGTATAGTTAGCAAAGAATAAAATAAAAGATGTGAACTAAAATATGTTCAATCCCAAAATGGATTTTTTTTTTAAAGTTTTGAAATACATCTGTCATTATCTCTATGTTGACAGAGGAAGACACTGCAACACTGCAGAGGAAGCAGATACTCACATTTTTTCTTTGTGCAGTGTTGCAAACAAGGTTTATAGTGCAATTTATACTAGTACCTAGTAAGTTCCAATGAGCATTTTGAGAAAATGCACTACCTGGTCAAAAATAGGTCATACATTTTAATATTTCATTGGATCGCCTTTAGCTTTGATAATGGCACACATTTGCCGTGGCCTTGTTTCAATAAGCTTTTGCAATGTCACCAGATTTATTTCTTTAGTGTTTTCATTTATTTATCAGCAACATGGTCTGACTGCTGCACACAGCCTTCTCCCGCACATCCCCAATGGGATTAAGGTCTGGACTCTGGTGGCCAGTAATCCATGTGTGAAAACGATGTCTCATGCTCCCTGAACCAGTCTTTTACAATATGAGCCCGATGGATTCTGGCATTCTGAAATATATATGCCGGTGCCATCAGGGAAGATAAAATCCATTGATGGAATAACCTGGTCATTTGGGATATTCAGAGTCAGCTGATCGTATTCTTTGAGCACACGGTGTTGAACTGAGACCTGAGCCACTGCAGCAAACCCGTGATCATAACACTGCCCCCACTAATGATGGTTGCATCCCTTTACCTGCCTCTCTTCTTATCCTGATGCACCATCGCTCTGGAAAAGGGTCAGTCTGGACTCATCAGACCACATGATCTTCTTCCATCACTCCAGAGTCCCATCTTTATGCTCCCAGCAAACTGAATATTTTCTGGTAAGACTCACTGGATAGTGGTTTTCTTTAGGCTACACAGCTATGGTGTGTTTAGAAATGCTCTGACTTTTACTAACAAACACAACCCTAAATTCTACTATTGCTTTTTTTTATTACAGTAAAATCCATTAAAAAATTTGTCCACCAAACCTATCCAGATGTAAGTGATGTGAATATCTGTGAGTAATAGTAGATGGACGCCCTGTCTTAATCAGAGCCCGGATAGCTCAGTCGGTAGAGCATCAGACTTTTAATCTGAGGGTCCAGGGTTCAAGTCCCTGTTCGGGCGTTAGTTTTTTCTTTTTTTTATGAGCAAAACATCAATTGTTCTCTTATTACGGACCTCCTAGGTTTCCTTTGTACACGACTTTCTCTATCACATCACATTGTTGCAGTGTCAATTAATAAATAGAAGCAGTCCTTTGAACTAGGGGACTCTAAATCGGTGTAACAATCTGATGCTTAACCTCATCTCACCTGTTAACCTGAGAGAAGTGGTTGATGCAGTGGTACATGACAGCATACGCTAACCTAATGGTCTGTACACACAGCATCGGCTCTGTTTAGTTAAATAAGGGTACTTACAAGCAGGAATACAACTAGGATGATTTTCAGAGGTCTTTTGGTTAGAGGTCTTACATAATCCTCTTGCATTTAATCACACTGCTCCTTAGTGGTTTAAACATTACTGAAATTACTACAAAAGGACTGGCTTTTGTTCTTTAACAAAATCTGCCAAACTCCACAGCGACCCTTTAACATCTACTGCATAAATAGCCAGATCATCAAACGTCAAATGAAAATAAGAAACATGAAATGGTTAGCAAAAGACCATGTTGTAAGTATTTATTACCTAGCACACAAACTGGAATGGAACTGGCAAAAAAAAACAAAAAACTTAAGATTAAGATATTTAAGCCTGCTCACTTTAGACAACACTCCCTCTGCTGGTACAATATGGAAATTACATGTTGGTGAGGGCTGTTTTATGGAGCTGGAAATACAGGTTTTGTGTTAAACATATAACAAAGACACACAATGATCGTACAATAAAGTATTGAGAAAGTGGGGACATCATCTCCTACTTATATTTGTTTAGTTGTCTCTGAGAGAGAAGAGGACAGATGTAAAATACCTGTCCTTGTGGGATATTCCAGTGAACTAAGGCCAATAAAGTGAACACACTTCATAGTTTATGCGAACAAGACAAAGGGACATCAGGGAATTTATGAGTAGGTGTAACCAAAGCACAGTCTATCCTTAGAGAGATGGAGGTGATGATGCATCCCAGAATATATTAAGAGCATCACTGAGGCTGTTTATAAGAAGAGATGCAGCACTCTACGTATGCAGCAAATAGGAGACATACTGACAGGAAAAGCATTTTATGTTGACAGCTTTCCTTTTATAATTCTTATTTTAATTCTGATGCAGTCTTCATGTTTCACAAGGAAGCAAAGAAAAAAGCCTCACCTGGTCATAATTATATTACAATGGAAGTTTTATTTTCATTATTTATACCTGATTATTCATCATGTAGCTTCTGTTAATAATCAGAAAATAAAACTCTAAATAAAACTCAAAGAAAGATACGAGTTTATATTAGAAATACTTTTAATTTTCATCACAGGCATAATAGTAAACAAGATATTTAAAAATGCAGAAGATTTTATTGTCATTCAAACATCTTTTTCTTTCACACACAACCAGACTAACACAAAGAAGAAATGATCAGAGATTATGACACCTTCAAATGATCCATTGTTGACTCTCCAGACACACATACACACACACACACACACACACACCTCTGCATGGATGGGAAGAAGGGCTTGTGGAGATGCTGTAAATTCTACCTGGACAAAGAAGAAATCCTGAAAGAGAAAATATCAGATTTAATTTCAACTCTCCTGCAGTGGCGACATGTTTAATCTCTCCTCTGAACTCAGGACTCTCTGTATCCCAACCGCCCATACTAACTGTGCACATCTGGACTGATGAGGTTAGACAATCGTCTATAGTTACAGATTAAGAAATCACGTCTGGTTTGCAAGTTTTTTTGTTTCCCATATTAGCAGTGATGTTGCTCGGTATGCATCCTGCACATAAAAACCTTAACTTGCATGAAAAACTACACCGAACTCCTTTAAAATCACAGTAACATGCAAAAGAAACTTTGTCAGCAGAACAGAAAAGCACCGTGTAAACTTTCTGCTAATCTAAAGACACACTCATGATCCCTGTATCGCTGTAATGCTACATGCTAGTTTAGCCACTACCAAAATAAAACCAATGTGATCGCAAACTTAAAAAGTAAACTCATATTTCTTTTCAAGGAGCTCATTTATGTTTTAACATTTAGAAGCTGTGCAATTAGGATAAATAAAGCATACTCCTGTGATCATTATTCTGTTATGCTCAGATAAATTTTCCACTTTTATCTTGTTTTTCTCCTAATATACTTCAGATTCGGAGTTTTATTTCTTTATTTTTACATGACTAAATTTATCAATTATAATCAAGTCATGTCAAGCCATCATTAAAGATTTGAACATTTAATAAATATTAGAAGAAATAAAAAGAAATGCATGTTTAAAATTGGGGACCCATTAAATTTCCCACTCAGAATTGTCATCAGTGGGACTCACCACACTGAAAACCTGTCAAAATCACTGTACAATGGGAATTAGCCGATTTGTGCAGTTTGATATCAAGTCCCATGTGTGTGAAACTCCCAACATATGCTGGTCTGCTGCCCTCTGGGACCAGAACTTCCCACCTCAAACCTAGACATACATGCATTTCTGTAATTTTTCTGATCCCCCAATCCAATCTAAAACATTTGATTGTAATACACTATTAAAAGCTTTAAATAGCTTCAAAATGTAGCATTTAATCTCCCAACGTTAGCAAGACGTGTGAACAGCTTGTGTCACTGAGGAGGTTACTTGTTTCCCTGATAGGAGCAACTAACCTCGTATCACAATACGTCTCATGTTTAGTGATCTCTCAGACACCTTCAACCTCTTCATACAAATAAATCTAAAACAGACTCACTGTAGCTTCTCCTGCAACAGCTCCAGCCTCTGCCGGTCCACGTAGCGCGAGAAGAGGGAGAGCAAGTTTGGAGGAGTGAAGTGGGGAGGAGAGAGCGACGAAGAGGGGACACTGAGCAGCTCTCTTGTCACAGAAAACACCAATTCAGTCCTGGGTGAAGACAGTCAGGGAAACCTTGTGTGAAGAGAGGCAACAGGAAGCAGAATGATGAAGAATCAGAGGCGGCTTACCATCGATTGTCGTCCATGAGTTGACAGTTTGGGTCAGAGCTCTGCATCCTCTCTCCTTCACTCAGGATCAGATACAGCAGTGTCACACCAAACTACAACACAAACACACAGTTTAAAAAGATGAAATGAGCAACACTGACTTTCCAACCCTGCTGTGCAAATTTAGAAGACAGGAAGTCGTATAAAATATGAACCTGTTGGATTCAATGTTCACAACCGTTGCAGGTTTGATGGAGATTATAAAGAGACAATCCTTCATGTGAAATTATGCCCTGCAGGGGTCTGGGAGAGGGAAACGCATAATAAATCAGAATGGCTGAGATCAGGGTCAGGAATGACCCCATATCTGAGTGGTTCCTGCTCACATGTGACACATTCTTTCCAATCACATAACTATATTAGCTTAAATAAAGTGGCAGGACTTCTGTTTCTTAGAGAAGATGCTTCAGTTCTCTCCTGAAAGAGACGAGCTTCTGGCTCATCACAAATTCATAAGTGGTTTAAGTTGCTTCATACGTTTAGATGTCCAGGCGTCAACCAGTACTGTGTGGCGAAATGTGTGCCTTTAGTGAAGCAGCCTCTTTCCGAGGGATCGAAATGTACAAAGATGTCTTCCTTGGAGATGATCCTGGAGATGACTAACACCAGAACACATACTCTGTTCAGGAATGCACTAACTAATGATTAACCACCATCTGATATGGAGAAGAACCGGGACATAGTATGAAGGAATAGCATCTCTTTGCATGAGGCAGAATGTCTGCACACACACGAGCAATCATCACTACAGATCAGGTGCAGCGAGGGCATTGGTGAGAAAGCGCTTACCTTGTTTTGCAATACTGTGACAAGTTGACCCTCGCTTCCTTGAAGCTCCTGCAGGAGATCCGTGAGGGTCGAGCTGGACAACGACTGGACGACTGCAGAGACCGGCTCCACCAACCAGCACAGCACCTGAACAGGTGAGCAGGTCAACATGCAGCATGGATGCATTTAATTCATCTGAAGGCTTCTTAATCTCACCTGGTCCTGTTTATCCTTCTTGGCTAAAGCAGGAAGGTTGCGGGCGATTGCCATGACAACAGCAGCAGCCTGGGTTGAGGGCAGGAATGGGAGGAGCCTGGCGATGAGCCGCTTACCCTTCCTCACAGACATGATCATCACACACTGCTCATCGCTCACTCTGAGGGGGAGACAGATGTTTTATGTGGACTTTCCATCACAAATATAGAGTTCCAGGTTGTCCTCTTGTCTCCTTTGTCGTCTCACCTGGCGTCCCACTCCTTCTCCCGCAGAGCGCCACACAGCTGCTCCGTGTTGGTTTTGTGCTGCTCCAGCAGCACATCCCGGTCCTCCTCTGGAGTCTGGACAAAACGCTTCTCAAAGTCCTGAACCTCCAGGAGCAAGCTGTACATCTGCAGGAGAGGAAGCAGAGACGTGTTGCAGAGGTGTGTCCTGCAGCTGGATGCAGCACGCATCACTCGTCCTACCTTCTCCACCGTGTACAGGATCTGTCTTCTCTTGTTCCAAACCTGCTTTTCTCTCTTCTCCTGCAAGTAGACAAAGAATTAGCAACTAATAAAAACTCCAAGGGTCTTTTTTTAAAAATTTCTACTAAAATAAATATTATTTATTTCCAATTCCAAACTCTGTAAAACATCTTTG
This sequence comes from Kiunga ballochi, assembly GCA_037177335.1. Classification (NCBI taxonomy): domain Eukaryota; kingdom Metazoa; phylum Chordata; class Actinopteri; order Atheriniformes; family Pseudomugilidae; genus Kiunga; species Kiunga ballochi. The sequence continues at coordinate 26,756,183 of JBAMIG010000004.1, forward strand.
TATCAAAATAAAGCTAAAATTAGTCAGATTTCACAGAGGTGGAAGGGCCGGTGTGTTACAGTGGTTTTGGTAAAGAGATATTAGTATTTTTAGTGAAGTCCTCATCTCATGTTGTCATCTTTTGTCTCTTCTGGATGAAATTTGACCTTAAAGTAGCAAAAAACTAAAGAAAAAAACTGCAATCAGGATTATATACAGGACTGTCTCAGAAAATTAGAATATTGTGAAAAAGTTCTTTATTTTCTGTAATGCAATTAAAAAACATAAAATGCCATACATTCTGGATTCAGTACAAATCAACTGAGATATTGCAAGCCTTTTATTGTTTCAATATCACTGATTAT
>JBAMIG010000004.1:26785659-26797220 GCA_037177335.1 Kiunga ballochi
GCTGTTAGCCTGCAGCCGTACCATCTGCTAGCTGTTAGCCTGCAGCAGTACTATCTGCTAGCTGTTAGCCTGCAGCCATACTATCTGCTAGCTGTTAGCCTGCAGCTGTACTATCTGCTGAAGGAGTTCAGTCGTGATCTTCATTTGTGTTTATATTCTCTGAAAGCGGACACAGCCATTGCAAATGTGAAGATCGGGATCCACTGTCACAGCAAGGCTGCAGACTCAGCACCTATTCCATGAATTGATGTTTTTTCTTTTGTATTGAAGATTTTTCTTTTGTTCATGTATAAGCTGCTGGAAAACAACTTCCCTTGAGGGAGTCATCCCAAGGGATCAATAATGTTACATCCTTCTTTCTTTCTTACTTTCTTTCTTTCTATAAGTATTGTACATCGATAACAATTCAACATAACAGTGAAAAGTCTAGATGAATGAGGTGCAACCTGAATCAGTGTCTCAGTGTTACTGTGATACAATGGTAACACCAGCTGGTGTTGGAGTGTTTTAATGTCATCCGCTCTGCAGATGGAGATAAAGATAACAATAACTTTTATCTCTGCAGTTCAACAAGGCGGGGACATTCGAGACGGTCTGGCAGGCCAAGTACTACAACTACTACAAGAGGGAGCACTGCCAGTTTGGCAACAAGTTCAGCAACATCGAGTACGAATGCAAACCCAACGAGACGCGAACCCTGATGTGGATCAACAAGGAGGTGTTCAACTGAGTCTGCACATAGAGAGACGGAGCTGTGTATTCCTGAAGATGTTCATCCTTGTGTTTGTTTCATTGCACCAACACCGGAGCTGTTTGTCTTACTGGTCTTTAAGAATGAGCTGTTTTAAAGCTGCAAGCAATGAGAAAAATGAGGTTTTTATCACAACAAAGAAAAGGGAGAGCAAATGAGATGATTTAAGGCTCAGCATAGCAGGTTTTTTCATCATTTTGCCCCTAAATTTCATGTCCTGTTGTCTGAATTTGCAGAAGAATCTCCGTGCAGCTTTAAAGCAGCAATAAAGGAACATTATTCACTGATTCTTCAGGTGGTGTTTGACTCACCTCATCTGGCTTGAAGACCAGGATGAGAAACACCTCAAGTGTTTTCCCTGGTTTCTGTACTGTGAGGGTGGCTGTGAAGACGATGTGTGAACGTTTTCTGACATGTTTTGTTTGTGTCACATTATTTGGAAACGAAATGACCTGAAAACACAGAGTGCTGCTCGTGACGTGGTGCTGAAAAAACAGAAAATGAGAGCTTTGTAGCAGAAACTGGTTTCTTCAGACCTTTCCTGGAGTCTCAGCTGCACTTTGTAATAAATTAACCCAACTAAATGTTGTGTTTGTTGGGGTTTATTTGCAAAACAGGATGAATCTTTTACGCCTTTGAAAACTTGTTTCTTTTCTCCTCACACGGTGCTTCAAGCTTCACTTTGTGTTATGTTTAATTTTTTCTCTAAAAATCCAAAATTGGATTAATTTTGCCAAATCTGATCTCTGGGTTTATGTTTTTGTTAATGTCTTATTGTTCAAACCAGCAGTTTAATTAAACGGAGGAGTATGATGTGTGTTTGTCAATAAACAATGAACTCAGCCATCTTCCTTTGTGAGGTTAATTTTTCTAAGATTTCTCTTTATGCATCAGATGGTTGAAATGATGAAGTCTGACCCTTTAAATTAAAAAGTTTCATGTAGATAATTGATCCTTTAGACCAGCGGAAACATTCGGACAGAAGTGTCATCTTTACAACTTAACGACACATAAATGAAAAATATAAATATCCCAAAATTAGTATAAAGTGCATTTCAGGAGCTGCAGTCATGTCATTCAGGTATTTTTTTTAGAGGTTTTAAAAGTTTCCATCAAAATTTAACATCATAAAATATCATTTTCAACACTTACAGCCTGACCTCCCCTCTGCCTCGCTGGTGCAAAGGTACTCAGGTACTGTATATATCAGATATTATACATGCAGCATTAAATGGTCAACTATGGGGCAAGATGAAAGAGACTGTAAATCAAATTCTGTCTAAATTGATCATCATTTGACAGGTTGTTTCAGAGCATAAAATATGCACAAAAATAAAAGTGTCTATTTGCACGCTAACAAACAGAAACAGATCTCTAAGGATCAGATTCAGAGTAATCCAGGTCTTTACGTCTTTATGTCATGTCTGTAATATAACAAACAGAATGTTTTGATATTAGTGGCAGCACTGAGATGCAGTACTGTCCGGGATCTTTACAGATGGATTACTATTAGAGACGCACTGCTGTACTTAGAGAGCTTTACAGAAACTTTTCTACCACATTGATGAAAATAACATACAGCAATAAATACTTTAAACGATAAATAAATGAGAATAGTAAAGTGTGAAAAGAAACTAATGTAGAATAAAGTTGGCATTTTAAACTCACAAAGTAAATAAATTGAATTAAAAATTCAATGGAAAAGTAAATAAATAGGAAAGTTATTTCAACACTAAATTAAAACAGTAACAGTTCTTGTGTTGTTTAATTTTATTTATTTTTTATTTTGGCTGGTTCAGTCCTCCATATATCAGCTTACCATGTCCTTTTTGTTTGAAAGGTTATACAATTTAAATCAATGAAATGTATTCATCATTACAGATCAAATCAACATTTAGTAAGACTTTCACACACATTTTTTATTTCAATGAAATCTTTGTCGCATATTTGAATTTTTATAAAGCAGCCTATCAAAGAATACTGACAGCTAATTAATTTATAAATATAATTTATTGCTATTTATGTCATTTAATGCTTTTTATCTGTGTGTTTATTTGTTAAAAATGTCATTAAACCATAAAGGTCTCTAAAATGTGGCTAAAGTCCAGTAATATTTGGGATGATGTGTGTTCACACTGGAATAAAGGTGGAAGGGACAACAAACCATAATATTATGTAAAGCACCAGTGCATGCTCGGATAAGTTTTCAGCCTTCCTCCTTTTATTTTCTAAAAATCAGAAACAATGAACATCTGTTATGGTTTCATTAATGTATCTGGTGAAATGATATTTCCCTCTGACTGAGTGTGAAAGCCTTCAAACGTCTTGTGATTTAACTGTTATGTGACAGGATGAATTTGAGCGGCTTATGGCCCCCACCTGTGCACCCCCTCAATTCATTGTGATCAGCAAAGTGATTAGTGGTGAAAGAGATGTCACATGACCCGCTGTTGGAGTTCAGAGTGGAGCGCCGCGGAGGTCCAAAGCCGCAAGGCTGTGTTTGTGCTGCAGAGACATCCAGCAGCCGTGGACCGCCATGGCCAGCACCAGACAGAAAGCAGGTGAGTCTGCTGGGATGTGAAGGTCCAGACCTTCAGTGGTTCTGTGTTAATAAATCGCTACGTCTTTTATTTCAGCTGATGCTGATGAGATTAGGAGGCTGGGAAAGAGATTTAAGAAACTTGACCTGGATAAGTCCGGTTCCCTGAGTGTGGAGGAGTTCATGTCCCTTCCAGAACTGCAGCAGAATCCCCTCGTCCAGCGAGTCATTGACATTTTTGACACTGATGGTAATGGAGAAGTCGACTTCGTGGGTAAATACAAACGTTCGACAAATTAAACAGTTTAATTCCACTGACTGAGACAGAAAATACAACTTTAAATATCTAACCATTTAAATCACACACAGACTTATCTACACTTCCGATAACCAATGCATCCAGATAAACTCATGGATTATCAGGTCGGTAATCTTTATAAAGCCATGTCTGCATGTGAACCTGTAAAATCTGGACACAACAGATGATCCTGATCCTGCAGGGTTTCCTGGAATCGGATGAATTTTGTTCATCTATTCTCATGATCAGCTTAAAATATCTTATCTTGTAAAATTTCACATGTAAATGGTGTTTGAATCTTTAAAAATGGACTAACTAAACAAGAAACAACCAAAAAAAAAAGTAAATGCAGAAACAATGGATCAAACTTTAAACAATAACTAATTATTTATGCATTTGTTTTCATGGGATCTGTAGAATTTTCTCACATTTCATTAATAAGAAGTCGTGTCTACATATTGCAGAAAAGCTCCACGTAGGGAGGATTAGCTGTCAAATCTACAGGAGTTTTCTTTTGTTTTCCTGTCAACAGAGTTCATTGAAGGAGTTTCTCAGTTCAGCGTGAGAGGAGACAAAGAGCAGAAGCTTCACTGTGAGTTCATTCATCCTCCACAAGGAAGCGGCTTTTCTAATGAACCCATTTTCTCAAAAACATACAAAAAATCAGATTTTATTTTCATAAAAATATCAGCGCTAACAGCTTAAACCATTTGTTTTCATCAAACCATTTACTTAATCAGGTTCCTTTTTGTTGACATCTGTTTGTTTCTGTGTGTGGGTCCAGCAGCTTTTAACTCAGACTGGTTCATATTTGCATTTTACTACCTGTGTTTGAGCTCAGTCGCCTTTCGGGTCTATGATATGGACAAAGATGGCTTCATATCCAACGGAGAGCTCTTCCAAGTTCTGAAAATGATGGTTGGCAAAAACCTGAAGGATACTCAGCTGCAGCAGATTGTTGATAAAACCATCATCAACGCAGACAAAGATGGCGACGGCAGGATATCCTTTGAGGAGTTTTGTGCGGTAAGAAACTGAGATTAAGCTTCTTTTTCCTCCTCCTGTGGCACAAAACAACTCTGAGAGAGAAATCTGAATGGTTACATGTTGAATTTCACAGCAGAAATAAACAGGTTTACATTTTAGGTTTACTTCATGACAACTGTGAGGGGATATTATATTATATAACTCATCTATTTAGATATTTAATCCCGGAATTCTGCATAATTAAAAGGATAAATATCCTTTTGATTGACAGGTATTCGATATCTGAAAGAAGGCAGAGTGTAGCACAAGTGCACCTTTTAGGTGGCTAATGGCACCACTTAGTTTTAGCCCATCTACCTCAATCAGCACCCTTTAGATCAGAGATAGCTCAGTTAGCTCTTAGCTCCAGGCAGCTCTACGACTCTCATAGCCCCCATCTCCCTGTTATTGTGTATTCAGACGCTGCCAAGATGGCGGCGTAGGAGCTTCACTTGTGCTTCTATTGGACACACGTTTCCTGAAATCAGGGGATTTGTCTGTGTGGAACAAGCCTTATCCTTCACTTACTTCCTATTCTCTCTTCCAGGTCGTCGGGGGAATGAACATTCACAAAAAGATGGTGGTAGATGTTTGACCACACTTCAAATGTGAGCTTCTGATTGGATCACAGTGGTCAGTGATGCTGAGTAAGCACTTTGACTGGAACCAGTGCGTTCATTGATGTTTCAGGAAAAACTCTCATCTCTTCCTTCAGATTAAACTCGATGACATAAACACAAACATCACGTGATGTCATCAGGCCTTCATCTGATTTCCCCCTTTGGGTTTTAGAGTTACGCTCATGTCCATTGATGAAAAGGCAGTTTGCTTTTCCAACACGTCAACCAATCATCAGTCACATCCTGCAGGAAGTGGCACATCGAACAGACCAATCAGACACTGTGATTTAAAAATGAATGACCCTCTTAAAGACTTTTATCCTCACATGTATGTAAATATAACTTTCAGCTGTTTTATTTTAGCTTAGCAGGAAGTTGAACTGTTTTATGGATCAGAAAGTGTATTAATTGATAAAGTGAACATAAATTGGAGCTCAGTCCTCTCCAACATCAAAAACTGAAACCTGATGACCACCAGAGAAATCCTGGCAGCTGCCATGTAAATAAAACTAATGTTGCTTTCGGTCCTTCAAAATAAGGTGCTGAAATGTCTCCATTCTACCAGTGTTAAGAAATGCATTGTACCCTATCTTTGCTAACGTTTCAAGATAAATAACATAATCTATAAGTATTTTAACTAAAATAATTATAACTGGTAAAATATTTTCATAAATCCAATAAACACATTTCCCACAATGTGCTTGTAACATGGATTTTTTCATTAATCACCCGATAAATAAAAGTCTATTTCATTCAGTTCGCTGATTTCCAGTGGAGTGGATGGATTTACTACATGTAGTTAAAAGAACAACTCCATATGTGTTTGTCAAAGATGCTTAGTCATTTATGATCTGTTTGAATAAATGTTTGTACTTTGTCATTTTAACTGCGACCCCAGATTAGCAGCCATTGTGGTGGAAGCTTTCTGATAAATAAGGAAACACTTCAGGTCATCAGGATTGAGTCTTCTTCCTGTTACCAGAATCAGAACATGGACAGGTTTCAGCTTCTGCTGCAGACCTGCAGGAAACAGCTTAATGTTTTTTATATGTTGCATCTAATCTCTTTCTGCTGACGTTATTTACATTCTTTTATTTCTATTTAAAGTCTGATTTAATGAACTCCTTAATGGTCGGTTAAATGTCATGTTTATCAGAACATGTTTAATACACCTGTTCAAACCAATCAGACATCATAAAGAATCTGGAGAATATCCTGTCAGAATAACTTGTTTTACATCAGAAGGACTAAGATTCGATTAGCAGAACGCAGCTAAATGACCTGAGGAGCTGGATCATGTCTGGCCAGACGAAGGTCAGCTGGGTGGAATTGGTTTATTGAGGTCACTGATGATCTTCTGTACTCCATCCAGAGAGCAGATCTGACTAAATGTCACCTTGTTGTTATGATTAAAATTAAATATCTGACTTTATCAGGTTTATTAGTTGGGCTTCTATTTATTTTTAATTTGGTTTAAGGACACTAAAACCTTTAGTTACTCAACTCATCTGGACTTCACACCTGTACAGGTGGAGCTTGCTCACTGTCGGGAGGCTACTTAAAGCACCAATCATCAGAAAAACTTTCTCCAGCCAAATACAAAAAGTAAAAGAGCACTTTAGTGTCACTGGAACAGGTAATATAACAAATCACATGACCACCACCGGGGCAGGAACGTAGTGCCATCTAGTGGCTAAAACTGGAAACTACAACCAACTGAAACCTTTCCAGAGCTGCTGTGTTACTGTGAGACAATATTTATTAAATATTATTTTCATAATTAAACTTTTTAAACATTTATTTAATATTATTGATATTTATTCATGTTACTGCCATAAAAGATGTACAGAAGAAGAGGTCAGTTAAGAGGGACATGAGGAATGAGACGTTAATAAAGTGAATTTAGGATGGAGATAGTGGATAATGATGTTTTCTATCGGACAGTACACGAGTCTCACAGTCCAGACTAAAAACAGCAAATTAACTGCATGTGAACTGTTCCTTTACAACAAATAAACACATAAAAACAGAAACTTTACAGTAAACTCTGACTGAAACATCCGCAGAACCCGTCCACGTTCCTATCAGCCTTCAAGCAGGTGAGTTCAGTTCGGTTCTAAAGCCCTCCGGCTCGGTTCTGTCACGTTGAAGCCCGGATGTTCTGTGCCGCCTGCAGACGCTGCCGTCGCCGCTCCATTGCCTGCTGCTTCTTCCGCTCAATCTCAGCCGCCGAACATTTCCCCGTAGCTGCAGAGTAGGAAGTGACACGATGAGGTAACATGATGACGTGACACAGATGTAATAACGACCACCTAAAAGGCCACATTAAAAACTGCTTAGTCAGCTATAATTATAACATAGATATTGTTAGTATGATACATTTTTACTGCATAACTGTTTTATGCATAGTTGTTTAACAAGAAATTAATGCTGAGCCACACTATAATACAGTGTAATGTACTGCTGGGTGCTTAGAATATCTTATTCAAGTCATTTTTCCACCTATATTCAATAGAAACCACATCTGCTGATGCATATTTACAGTGTGAACGTGTCATCTGATTCACTGCTTTCAGACTTTTACCGAGCTCTGAGAAACTCTCCCTACAATGGGATAGATTCGAGCTCTTTAAGGATGTAAAAGTACTGTACTGATGTAAAAAGTTTTTACTAGCAGATCCTCGTTTGGCGACAGAGAAAGCTCAACCTGCAGCAGCCGTACGTCCAGCATGTCCCACAACCTGCATGTTGTCCCAGTTTACCAGAGCCAGTCAGATGTTCCCACAAACCAGCACAGCTAATGGCTCACAGATACAGATCATACTTTCCATCTTTCCATCCTTCGGAGGCAATGTCATTCAATCATTTCTTTCTGCATGTGTATTGATGAGCTGACCACTCCCTGCCCCCTGATGCCCCCCAGACTTCGCTAATAAAACTAAGTTCAGGCAGAGACTGTGAGACCAGAAGAAACGGACATCTGGGTCAGAATCTGCTGATGGGTGGCTTATCTCAACCAGACTGAAACAAAAACTTAAAAATGGAAGCTGGTGGTTCTGCTCTCACCTTTGTTGGTTGCCATGGATACTGGGTTGTTTGGCTTCTTGAAGGTAAAGTTGTGGGTTTTGGTGTCCCGCTGCAGCGGTGGAATGCCAGCTGCTGATTGGCTGCTTATCTTCGGACACCTGTCTGCTGCTTTTAAGGTCGTTTTGGTTTGTGTGAACCTGAACGGATCTTTTACTGTGTTCACCATGGAAACCACGCCACTGGGTGGTTGGATCCGGTTGTCGTAGGTTCTGTGAGTTGGGTGCAGAGCCGCTCTCTGACTGGACAAACCAGGGGTTGGTTTGATGGAGGAATTATTTACACCCTGGATCTGGTTCTCCAGGTCCTCACACATTTCACACAGCAGGTCGTCATCAGCCGGGTCGTCCCAGACCGGGTCTGATGAGAAGAATGAGTCCAAGTCGTCAAAGAATCCAACAGCTAGCGTGTCACTGCAAGACGGAGCTTCAGCAGGTTTCCTTAAACTCTGATCCAAACGGGGTCTCAGCGGTTCTGGATTCACTGTGTGTGACCGGGTGTGCGGAGGTCCAGTCTCACCTGGAAGCCTGATTGTCCTGGTGTCGGTTTGTCTCCCAGAAAAATCTGAGCCCAACTGCAGTTTGAAACTTGCTCTTGGTCTCACTGCAACCTCCTCAGGTGTGGATCCAGTCCGGCAGGAGATCTGAACAGACGCAGGGGCAGGTTCTGTTGCTTCCCTCCGAGCCGCCGGACCGGCTGGGTTCTGGGTCGAACAGAGCTTAGGGACCATAAAGTCCTGTGGGTTCTGCGTCATCTCCATCACCACAGAGTCATTTAGCAAGTCGTCATTTTCCCAATCGTCCTCAAACTCATCGGTGTTGGAAGGCTTAGCGGTTGTCATGGAAACAGCAGTGGAAGATAGAGTCAGAGGTTTAACCTGTGACGGCTGACTCAAATTCCTGCTAATGTGCTGAGTCGGTCCATCAAACAGGAGGTCCAGATCGTCCTCCAGATGTCTATCCAGATGCAGCTCAGGGTCGCGACCCAGATCCAGATGCTGACCCACATCATGCTGCATGTTTGATCCAGCTGCTGTCCTCACAGCAGGAGGAGGGGATAAAGATTTCTTCTGCGTGGTTTTCTGCAGGACATCCTGTGACAGGACTTCTGGTTTCTGCTGATGCTCCTCCGCCTCTTCTTCCTCATCTTCATTGTGATGAAACATGTTGAAGTCAAATTGTTTGGCGAGTCTCAGAAGGTCGTCCACTCTGCTTGGTCTGGCGGGGTCAATACAGAACACGAGAGTGAGAAAAGGCAGAAATATTTCACTCATATTAGGAAGTATTTCAGCTTCCTGTGTCTACAGACTCTGGTTACTATTTAAACTCATCAAGTCACTTTGGAAAATCTGAAAACTACATTCAAAACCATCAGAGTCAGACCAGTTCTGGTCTGAACCCACCTCGGAGACTTCTTCTTGGCTCGAGGAGCTTGAACATCTGGAGTGCAGGGAATGGTGGCGCTGTCTCCGATCCACTGCTGTAAAGTTGGCTCTGTGACCCGCGGTCGCCCGTGCTGCAGAGAGACAACACCACAGATCAGAAGATGCAATCCCACGGCTTTACAATTCAGAAGATTAGGAGCTGCAACCTGACTTTGTTCAAACTGGGAATCGGAGTTGGACCAGATATTGCAGTCTGACTATTTTACCGTTAGGGATTAGAGCTGCCGTTCCTCAGCGTTTTGCTGGATCAGGAACAAAAGCACCTGACTGACCTTTGGAGCAATCCTGCTGACAATCTCTGAGATGTTAACAACTCCAGCTGCTGCTTTTTTCCCTCTTTTACCTGAAGAGAGCAACACACAACCAGAATGTTACAATAAACACAATGATATAACATTTTCATGTCTGAGCAGAACTTACTGAGTCTGTGGGGCGACGGCGAAGTGGCGTCCCAGATTATGTCCTGCTGGAAGTCTGAATCAGCGTGAGGAGACTCTTCACTTGAAACTGTTGCTGGTTTGGACCTGGTGATTCTGGTGGGAGTCTTGAATTCTGGACAAGAAACAAAAGATGTTTTCTTTTATAAACCAGACAGTACGAAACTATTAATATTAAAGCAGTAGCACTGTGTATCAATACGTTTCTGACCCTATAGTATCTGAAAAACTATTTCTAAAAAATACAAAATAAACTATCAGCATCCTCAAATACACATCCTAATCTTGACATTGAATCGTTTCAAATAAAGTCAAATAAAATTGGATTTCAGCCAAACATCAAAACCTGTTCGTTAACGTCGCTTTGGCCATAATGCGCGTGCTAAAGAGACAGTAAACCAAGCCTCGGGTCATTACCTGCTCGCTGGCTTCGTGGTGAATCCGCCTCAGCTGGGGCGGCCTGTGTCAGTCTGAAGGTCCGACTCAGGCGGTTCGTTCTCGGTGTTCTGACAACCTGACGGTCCAGCGGAGAAGCTGTCAAACCGACCGGAGCGTCACAGTTCCGCCGGCCTCCGTTCATGATGCCCGGCTGAAAATGTGGACAGACTGTGCTGGTTTTCACCGAACTACATTCGTTTATTTACACTTTATTTGAATATAAAGCCGAACAGCCAGCTGACTGTTTGAACGTCCCGCCATCTTTTCTCTTTCCCAGAGTTCATTTCGGCGGTGCGTTCAAGAGCAACAGGGCTGCGCAGAAAAAAACTTTTAAATAAAAAATAACAATTTTTTTTTTTCAGTAGCCTAATATCTTCACTTTATCAAGATTTAAATAAATAAACAAATAAATAAATAAAATTAAATGATAAGTGAAGTTAAATTAAATGAAATAATGACTCTTGCCCTTTTGACCTGACAGGTAGGCCTAAAAAAAGGTTTTAGAGTTCAAGATTTAACTTTTTTTTTTAACATATTGCTATAGACATTAGAGAAAAGTAGTGGTCAAAAATTATCCGAATTCCCTTTAGATGTAGGATAATTATTTATGACTTGTCTATAATGGGAAGTAAATTCTGAAATAAACTATAGGCCTACCTATAAGAAAGAGTCTTAGGCACACTCAACAAAACAGTGCTAAAATATTATCAAACCTGTGATAATTTTTAGTTCTTATGTTGTTCTTGTGTGGTGTGAATGTGCACCTGCTGTATTTTCATTTTATTGTTGTTACATAGGCTGCACGGTGGCGCAGTGGTTAGTACAGTGGCCTCACAGCAAGCGGGAGCCTTTCTGTGTGGAGTTTGCATGTTCTCCCCGTGTTAGCGTGGGTTCTCTCCGGGTTCTCCAGCTTCCTCCCACAGT
>JBAMIG010000004.1:26813533-26833069 GCA_037177335.1 Kiunga ballochi
CCATCCATCCATCCATCCATCCATCCATCCATCCATCCATCCATCCATCCATCCATCCATCCATCCATCCATCCAATGTCCAGGATGCGTCTTAACCAGATGTCTGAGTCACTTTATCTGGCTTCTCTTGATGTGTCTGAGTTCCTCCCAGACGGCCGAGCTTCTCACCGTATCTCTAAGGGATATTACCCCGTGGAGGAAACTCATTTAGTTATGGCCGCCTGTACTCGCGATTTCATTCTTTTGGTAACGACCCACAACTCGTGACAATAAGTGAGGGTAAGCATATCAGTGTTGCACAGTCATCAGATTATAGTAATGTGAAGTAAATGTAGTAAATAGCACTATAAAGGCCAACCAAAGCAACACAATATAGTTTATAACTAACAATACATAATGGAAACCACCTACGGATCAACAGAGACCAAACTTTTTAGTATCAGTAGATAATTCAATCAAATTTTTTGCACACTAAGCGCACAAGAAAAATGTATTCTCCAGTTATTTTTTTTTATTTACCATTTATGCTACTATTTATCTAATATCTTCTCAAAACCAAGTTCAGCTTTCCTGGTTTGTGGCACCATCGTGTAAAAACATCTTCTTTACTGGACATCTGATTGGTGGAAAGTTGGACAGGAAATTACCTCATAACCGTTTCGAGTTCAAGACACAAGTCTCTTATACACACATAGTGTGATTTTTTTTCATAATGAAAGTATGATAAATAGATTTACCAGTGTGTTTATAAACACTACATTTTGTGGCTGCATTGTAAACTTCTTTAATGGGATATAAATGCCTGGAAAGCCTCTGTAGATCACCAAAATGGTAAGCTATCCATCACAAATGACCACTGTTCCCGAGTGTTCTGGGAGATCTGGTGGAATTTTGAGGGTTAATATTCAGCCTCATCAAGCGCGAGACTTTACTACTGTGGTTTTACCAAGTTTCTCATCTTCCTTTCTGCAATAATAGATTTTATAGAAACTTTGTTTTCTCAGACGCAGGTTTCATCTTTGCTTCTGTGTTCTGATGGATATCACCTTATCTTCATCAGTGATTATTAAACACGATGAACCGTGACACTTCCAGTCTGGTCCAGAGCCAGCCCATCCAGCTTCCTGCAGCTGCAAACAGAAATATCACAGTGTCCCACATGGCGTTTGTCTGTGTGATGTTGGAGAGGAGCTGTCTGTCTCTTTCCAGAGCTGGCTCTGATCAGCTGGTGATAGAAAGTTCCCGAAGCCTCCTCTTCTTCATATTCTGATGATCATTACATGGAATAATTAATAACTGTGGAATTAAAAAAGTAAATATTCAGTTTAATAGTTTGTCTTTTTATACATGATCCATATTTTTACTGATGTAAAAAAAATCTATATAATATATATATATAAATGCATATATATATATATATATATATATAAAATGAAGTGTATTAAGTACATTTTCAGTTCTATTTTTGTATTGTTTCCAAGCAGATGGATGTAAAACATGTATGAATATACTGTAAAATGATCATCTTGACATTAAAGGAGTTGGATAAAAACACGTATTGTGTTATTTTTCTCATTATGTATGAACATACCTCTGGAGTAGTAGTTAGGATAACTAAATGTGAAATGGGAGCTATAAATACATTTCCATATCCTTTGCCTCAGAGGGTAATTTCAAAAGTCATATTTTAATATTTTTACAGACAATAATGCAGTCAATTGGAAATATTAGGAGAGGGGTCTGTTACATGTCACAATTTAACCAAAATATGACTCATTATTCTATGAGGCTAATAATATGCAAATAAAAGCAAAGGAACATGTTCAGCATTTATTTTCAAGCACATGAAGAATAAAGACTGGGAATTTTGATTGTCTTCAGTTGAGGCTGAACAGCCAAGTTTGTGGGGCCCACTCCATTAATACAGTCAACAAAAAACAAGAAACACCCATGAAGCAATAGTGTTTCCACTCTAATTTAGTTTTTTACCTTATTTTGAACCTATTTGTTCTGGGTTTGTGTGGAGCATTTTGGGTTATTAAAAAATCGTCCAGTCTTTCCAGATTGAGAAAACACCCATTGTTGTTAAACTACAATACCCATGATACCCATCGCCTGGTATTTCCGGGTAGCTTGCAGTCAGGCAGCCATATTTGATTCGATTACACTGTTCTGGCTGCGACAACCAGTTTAGCCAGTTCTTGTCGAAAAAAAAGGTGTCTTTTCGTGACTACGAGGCCAGTAAAAGATTATTCGGCGAGAACCTTTAACTGTATTCACGGTAACAACAGATTACATCCAGCAGTCAACGATGAATCCTGAATAGTAAGTATGATTTCGCATTTTGAATATGACAGGTCCGGTTGAGCTGTCAGTTCTGCCAAGAGGACCCTGCTAAGCTAACGTCAGCTAGCCGGGCGGACCGGTAGGCTGAGCACAAAATGAACGTCAGCTGCTTTGTCTTCGCTGCTCACTTACTGAGTTTTAGGTAGCATTTGTTGAGATTGATACTGTCACAAAACTCACTCCAGTCAACATTTTATGATCAACAAAATGTTGAGTAAAAAGGGAATTATCGAGCTCTTTTATTCCTATGTTTGTCAGTTCGCTTTTTAGCCAACTGGAACTAGCAGCTAGCATGCTAACACTTAGCCGTAACTCTGACGGTTTCGTTTTTTTAATGGTTTAACAGCACTGACAGTTGGTTGTAACTTTACTGTACTGACACACAAGCTTGGTTCTGCTGATAGACTGCAGCTGTTGTGTATAAACACAAGCCAAAGTGACTTGTGTGAGTTGAGCCGGGCCGAGCCGTGACTGTGCCCAGCAAACAGGAAGTTGATTTGGTAATAACTGTTACTTTACTGCGTGACTGAGACTAGATACAGACTGACACGGATCATTATTCATCCACCGATTCAGCTATTATAAACATTTTAGAAATGCTTTTCCAAAAGTGTCTTAGGATCCGAAAATAACCACAGTACCAACAGGGTTCTGTTTGTTTAAGGCTAAGGGGAAAAATTCAGACTTTTATAAAGCAAATTTGTTTTTTAAAGATTAGAGTAAGCATTTGTTAATAAATGTTGATTAAAAACTTAAACTGGCTGATAAAATAAAGAAATTAGAGTCTGTTCTAACAGAAATAAAAAGCTTCACATTTATCTGAAAATAACTAAAACTAATTGTTTTTCCTGTAATAAAGAAAAGAAGACTTTTTAAACTGGTACCAAAATAAAGTTCTTAGTTAATGGTTTGGTACGACGTTTTGTTTTATGTAAATGAAATTGAAATACAATAATTTGCAAATAATAAACTTTTATTCAACTGAATGCACTGCAAAGACCAGATGTTCAATGTTCAAACTAATAAACCTTTTTTTTTTTTATAATAAATGTGATAACTGCAGCAGTTTCATTAAACATGTTTATCACTGTTTCTCATCACCTTTCCTTTTAACAACTCAAAGTATTTCAGAACTGACAACGCTTGTTGTTGAAGCAATATAGGTGGAATTATTTCCCTTTCCTGCTTTATGTACATCTTCAGAGACAATCTACCGTCTCTGTTGTGTTTTGCACTTCTCAATGTTCCACACATTTTAAGTGGAGGACAGGTATCCCGGCAGGCTAATCTATAAAACACTCCTCTAACACTGTTGTAACATGCGCAGTATGTAATTTGGCATTGTGTTGCTGAAAAAGCCGGGGCATCCTTGGGGAAAAAAAGATGTCCTTGGATGGCAGCATTAGTGCTTCTGTATGTCCCTTTCAGCATTAATGGTGCCTTCACTGGTGTGTAAATCACCCCTGCTATAGGCACAAACACACTGTTTAGTCCATTTCAGATGAGCTCAGTCCAGAGAATTTGGGTGTTAATAATGAATGGCTGCATGGTAGTTAGCTCTGTGGCCTCTCAGCAAGAAGATTATTGGTTTGAGCCTCGGTGTGGAGTGTGCATATTGTTTGTGTGGGTTCTCTCTGGGTACTCTGGCTTCCCCCCACTGCTCAAAGTCATGTGTGCTAGGTGGATTGGTCACTATAAATTATCCCTAAGAATGAGCTGAGTTGTTGTGTCTTTGTGTTAGACCTGTGATGGCCTGGTGACCTGTTCATAGTGTACCTTTCCTCTCACCTGTTGTTTGCTGGGATAGGTGCCAGCTTCCCTGCAACCATAATTTTGACTTAGAGGCATAGAAAATGAATGATAAATGGCTTTTAGATGTAACAACAAACTGTTCTGACTATTGTTTTATTTTTTTCATAATTATGTTAAATTTTAATCCAGTGTAGAAATGGAAGGTAACAAGCCTTCATCACTTACATTAGAGATTTCTCCAGATACTCTGAATTTATTGATGCTACAGATGATTATGTAGAGGATGAAATCCTCATCAATGCTAAACTTCTTCTATTTTCTCACTCACTTGTGTACAAAGTGGTGAATCTCATCCCATCCTTGCATGTAAGTGACTGAGCCTTTTGGGGCACAAACATCTGAGACTGAAACGGGTGACAACACGTCTAAACCTTAACTTCATTCATTATTCAGCTGAATGTAATGTCAAAGTAATTAATTAATGAGTGTGTGTGCATCATAATGTTTTATTTTAGTTAGTTTTCTCTCAATAGGAGGAAAAAAATCTACTTTAAACCAATGTGTACATGATTTACAAACTGTGTAAAGGGATTTGTGTATAACTGGGTAGTTGCATGTATGAGACGATGCTTTTTAACTATAGAAATACAGGTCTCATGAACATTTTATTGAACTGTTGTCTTTGGAAAAGGATGGGGATTGGGGGGTTTATCACCCAATCATCTTTCTGTACTTATGATGTAATTTCATGACATAAAGAATTTACACAATTTGCATACAGCTTGCGCGAGCCACCCAGAATGCCTCCCCATCCACTTTCAAAGCAGCTAAAGATGATGAAGATGCTTCTGTCTGAGGACTGAGTGGAGATCCCCTCCTCCTTTCTGGAGTCTACACTCATTCCCATTTCCTGTCATGTGACTCCCGCTCATGTGCGCACGATGAACGGTTGATTCTGTGCAGGCTTAAAATGAAACCACTGGATTGACATCGCCGTGGTAACGAGCCTTAATGCCGTTTCATGCATGTCTGCTTTAAATGCGTTGCGCTCGGTGACATGGCTTCATTTCATCCCCAGTCAGGAGGTTTCCCTTCATTTGTCCCAGATATAAATGAGCAGGCCAACAAGGATCAGATAAAGGAAAATCTTTCACGTGTCTTCACAGTGACTACTTATTCAAGCTGCTGCTGATTGGTGACTCTGGTGTTGGAAAGTCTTGTCTCCTCCTCCGGTTCGCAGTAAGTTACAGCCTGTCTTCATGTGTCAGTGTATCACCTGACCTGCTGCAGGTATCACATTCACATGTCTGTTCCACCTCAGGATGACACGTACACAGAAAGCTACATCAGCACCATCGGCGTTGACTTCAAGATCAGGACCATCGAGCTGGATGGGAAGACCATAAAACTGCAGATTGTAAGTCCAGTGGCCTGACGGCAGTGATAAGAGGCTGGTTGCGATGAAGTCTGTGATGTTTGGGTCTAATCAGGTCTAATTTCCTCCTTAGTGGGACACGGCTGGACAAGAGAGGTTCCGCACCATCACGTCCAGTTATTACAGAGGCGCTCACGGCATCATCGTGGTGTATGATGTGACTGATCAGGTAAGCTGAAAATGTCATTCAAAAAGCAGAAATACTTGTGTTTATGAACCAAAACCACCAGGTTACCCACAATCCAACACTCTTACGAAGCCTCGGTGGATCATCCATATCAGCGTCTGTCTTCTGGTGCTTTCTGTTTTTCCTTATTATTAGTTTGTAAAGCGTGTGCACGGTCTCGTTCTCAGGAATCCTTCAACAACGTCAAACAATGGCTTCAGGAAATCGACCGTTACGCCAGCGAGAACGTCAACAAGCTGCTCGTCGGCAACAAGTGTGACCTTACAACGAAGAAGGTTGTAGATTACACTACTGCCAAGGTAAGCAGGTCGCTCGCACACGCATTGCCATGCAGCGTTTACCCATCCGTCCATCCGTCCATCTGTCCATCCGTCCATTTGTCTTGACTTAAAGTTCATGATTATAGGTGGGAGTAGAAACATAGCTTTACTTTGCAGCTCCGCTTCTCCTTTATAGCAAACCGATACAACGTCTGCTTCACTGCAGACGCAGCATTGCTCTTTATCCCCCCAGGATACTTCAACTCCTCCATAGTAGTAAATATTTTAAATGATGTTTCCCAAATATATAAAAACAAAACTGAATGGAAAAAAACCCAATGAAGCTCTCCAGAGACCGTCATAACTATGCATCTCAGAATTAATGTGCATGTCGTGTGTAATGTTAAATACAAAGAATAGGACATCAGAAAGATCTTTATATTTTCAAAATAAAAGTACCAACAAAAAAAGGACATTTGTTCACTTCAAAGCTCTTTAAAGTGTCGATGAATCCAGGTTAATCCCGTATCAGCACGAATCCAAAGGAATCAAACACTAATGGAAAATGATTTAAAATAGAATGTCTCAGCGTGGACACCAGCGGCTAATAAACCTGCCGGCTTATACATGTACACAATTATTTTCCTGTCTAAAATAGTGTCTGCAACTTGTTTAAGGTTAAATATTAACAGTTAATACTTTTAATAATGATTAATTACACCCTATTAATGTTTATGATGAAGTTATAGTTATTCACAGTTAATCATGGAGCTTAATTATTAATTCATTTAAGAGTTTAAATAGTT
The DNA here is from genome assembly GCA_037177335.1 of Kiunga ballochi. Lineage (NCBI taxonomy): Eukaryota > Metazoa > Chordata > Actinopteri > Atheriniformes > Pseudomugilidae > Kiunga > Kiunga ballochi. The sequence goes on from JBAMIG010000004.1 coordinate 26,820,320, forward strand.
CATAGTGAATATATCCAACATCTTTTACTTTTAATAGCAGTAAATGTTATAACTGTTAGTGTTGTTTTGATAATTCACACATTGTAAACTTCAGTTAATAACAGTCAAATAGTTTTTCAGAGTAAAACTACCTTTAGTACTGCTCAGGTCAGCTGATCAGGCACGGTCCCTCTTTTGCCCCGTTCACAGGAGTTTGCAGACAACCTGGGCATCCCATTCCTGGAGACCAGTGCCAAGAGTGCCACCAACGTGGAGCAGGCCTTCATGACCATGGCAGCGGAGATCAAGAAGAGGATGGGCCCCGGGGCTACGGCGGGGGCCTCTGAGAAGTCCAACGTCAAGATCCAGAGCAAGCCGGTCAACACCTCGTCTGGAGGCTGCTGCTGAGAGCCCAAAACCGCCACAACCCCCCCCACCCCCCGCCCCAATTGCCCACGACCAGTCGCAATGTTACCAAGCTCCACGGAAAGGAAGGCAGGAGGAAGAGGCAGACTGAGCAAAATGCTGTGTAACACTGTGCAGCTCCATCACCACGGCGTCCCCCACCACCACCCCTCCCAATAAGTCAGCAATAGGATGGTAAACCCCCCCCGCCCCTCCGGGCCTCTTTGATTCACACTCATTCTGAAGAAACACATGTAAACAGTTTTTAACCGTGTGTGACGTAAACAACCAAACAAGCTGCTGTTGGCGACGTCGTGCTGCTCTCCGCTGCGCAGAGCAGCACGACTTCCGGCCAACGCCGCCTCCCAATGACGCACATGCCCCAACCAGCAGCGTGCACGCTCCAGCTCATCACGTGCTCCTTCGCTCCACCCCGTCCACGTGCCTTCATGGCAGGAGATCCACCACATTCAGGCCTTGGCTTCACATTCCTGTTGATGTAAATATGTGTGTGTGTGTGCCCTGCTGGTTCCGTGTGCTGCGTCCGGAGGCGTCGAAACCATCCGGCTCACAATGAATATAAACTGTATATATTTATACATAAATGTAAGAAGTGATTTTCAGATTGTGCAGAGGAGCAGACGAAGCAAATAACATGAAATGTCGGTGGAATTAGAAATCTTGGCACGTGATTGGTGGCTGCGGACGTGACATTTTTGTGGCACAATGTCTACTATTAAAACAATGAAGGAGATGTTTGATAATATCTCGTCCCGGTGTTGTTTTTTTTTAGCTCTCTGCAGACTGAAACAAGTCATTTCTGTTATCATTTCAAAGAAAAGTTGGTTGAAAAGTGAAATTCATAAAAACTTTAATGAAACCTACCAGGTTTTTCTTCTCTCCTTTCTTTGTGTGAAAATGATCAAAGTGTCAATGGGAAACTGTAACTAGGAACATCTATTATCATTAGAGATCTGATTACCGCGGTAACCGCTGATACAGAACGTCAACAGGAAATATCAAGAGGTCTACGTCTGATGCTGAGATTATTCTACTGAAAACCTACTAGATTTATAACCTGATTAACTTGAATTCATTTAAACTTTATTTATTTAGTGCCGTTCACAACGATGTCATCTTTTTACAGACATCCGTTTGAACCAATTCATAATCGATAGCCTAGCTAAGAGAAAGCAATGGATTGCATTGAATCCAATGAATGAATACCAAACCTGACCCACTTTTCTATACTCATTCAGGTAGAGATTCAAAGGGATTGTGATGCTTTTTATTCGTGCAATAAAACCCAGCAGGTGTATTTAAAGGTTAATTTCATAACATTTATCAAACTGAGCTACTGCCTGCGAGGTGCTTTCTAAAGCCTCAGATCAATAGATCACTTAATAAGACGATTAAATTGATTGAATAAATATGGCAAAGTAAAAGTAAGTGATCACAATAGTTGGAGCTTATTAAATAGCATTTTTGGTTAACATTGTGCTGACAGATGTATTATTTTCCCCTTTACAGACCCGATCTGTAGCTTTGGCTTCAAATCATGCCTAAGATATTAATCTGGATCATTTTTTTTATAGTCAATTCTTTTTTTTTTGTCAACATAAACTGTCTATTTCTTAAAAAGGAATTGATAAAGAGCCAGATTGATAATCTGAATAAATAACAGGAGTTATCAAAGTCTTATCTGTGAATTGATAACTGTATGATGGAAATTTCTTCTTCTGATCAATACTTTATTCATACCCATGGAAGAAATTCCGTATCTAGATCAAATAATCTTGGTAATAATAATATAATAAAATCTGGTGACCTCATCAAGGTGTACCAGGCCTCACACAATTCCCAGGATAGGCTCCTGTTTCCTGGCATCCCTGCATTGGACCGAGCGGTATAAAAGATTTCATTAATATCAGTCATTTTCATTTAAGCTTTAGTTATATAGACTGAGTAATACCAAATGTGTAATTATTTGGTAAAAACATTGAAAACCTCAGATTTAATGAGGCAACTAACAAAGGTCAGATGTAGACAATCGCTTGGTCACCTGCGTTCAGGTGAAGCCCTCCACCAGCAGAGGGAAGCATCCGGCACTACATTGGAAGGAAAATAGCAGCAAAATAATTAAATGAGGGCAAAATATATTTATGTAAATTTTTGTTTTTTCTTCTGACAACCAAACCGTGAGAAAGACATGCAGATGAAAACAGGCTGGTTCAGTCGATCCTTTACTTCTAGAAAATACTGTTGGTCCAGTTTGTTTGGTCTTTATGGTGCCGTTTCTAATAATACTTTGTTTTCAACCTCATTTTCCGACAACTGAGGCTGTTCTGAAAACATCTGGATGTAGCCGGGGATGACACAGACAGGTTTAGTTTAAAAAGGAAAAAAAAAAAAGCACACAGAATAAGTACTCAGGGAGGGGAACTGAACACAAACAGAATCAGAACCAAGACGTTATCTTTCTCTTAAATTATTTTAATTTCTTGTGTACACTAAAAGTAAAATTTACACACTTATGGTCTGAAAAGAACCCGGGCATGCACAATAACCTTTTGACAGGCTCTTCAAGTGATTCAGCTTTTTTCCATAGGAATTTTTCAGAACATTTTACAGTCCATAGTTTAACTGTACACAGTCTAAAGCCACAGTGAACTATGATTACATCCATTTCATCTTTACAATGTGCAAAATCCTCCTGGGAGACAGGGCCACAGTAGTATGAGCATAAACAAACGGTGAACGAAAAGCAAACATGGACGCACAACTTGGTCCCTTTAAATCCCTTCTGATGATCGGAGTCGACCTTCACTGCTCGCGCACGTTCAGTGGTTTCACACAAATTTACAAAGAAAACCAGGAAGGACGATGGGGAACTAAAACCTGCAGAAGCGTTGGTGTCGGGATGGATTTCCGCTCCTCACAGCTTAAAAAGCTGCATCAAATCACATCATTATCTACAACCTGCAGGTAAAAACTAAGGCCTCCAAACACGACGCAGGGACAAACATTCAGCTGGATTTTGCAGGCAGTGTGGTTTCAAGTCCATAAATATATTTATAAAGATTTTATATACGTATATAAACATTTTAATTCATATTCATAGTATATATTTTTATTTATGTTCCACTTCAGTTTGATTCAAAGAGCTTCAGCCAGTGTTTCCTTCACGAATCATCCAGTTAAAACATAAAATCCCTGATTATGTACAAGACTACATCCTAAATCCTTTTGACCAATCAGGCAGCTGCGCTGCCCCTCCCCTGACCACAAACGCTTCAGTTTATTTAGAAAGAAAAAAAAAAGATAAAATGAAAATCCAACAGCTCAATTTAAAAATTGAATGAAAGAATAAAGAAGCAAAATAATTAAAAATGGGCGGGATGATGAGGAGAGTGGTGATGCAAGGAAGAGTGGCTTCAGTCAGACGAGGCCTGCGAGTGGAGCGGCGTTAGCGTGGTGGGAAACATCAGCACCTTAGCCTGCATGAAGGACAGGTCGGGTAGCTCCGCGATCACTTTAGCCGCTTCCTCACTCAGATTCTCGTCTTTCTTCGGTTTCCTGTCCAACAATAAAACATCAGAAGCGTTTTTCTTTAAAGCAAGCAGCTGTGGCCGCATCACTGACCTGGTGGAAGTGCTGGTCTTCTCCATCGTGGACATAAGGCGGGCAAAGGCGTCAGCCACCCGGCTGCTGGATCCAGAGGAGTCCAGTTTGGCCGTCGTCAGCTCAAACAGCTCCGGGTCTACACCTGCAACCGAAAGCAGGACAAAGAAAATTACAAACTAAACTGATCAGAATCAGTGGCTGTGGAAAACTGGATCACATGGCTTTATTCCAACAAGAGATATTCACCTGGGATTTTAAAGCTCCTTAGAGATGCTTTTAAATCCTTCCTTTTAACATGTAAATCATTATTTTGTCTGTATAAACTAGAAGCGCTATGCTTTGGCCTGAATTCCTGCTTATTCTCGCTCCACACACACCTTATAACCCTGTTCTGAGGTGCGTCTTCAGAGCGATTCCTTTTGGTGCCGTCTCTTTAAATGTGAATGAGGCATGTTAAGCCCCGCCCCCTCCAGGTTACAGGAAGTTCATTTCTACCCTGTTCTGCCATGTTTGTAGCTTGATGGCAGCGAAACGCTAATCTCCTGGCAGAGAAACATTTTACTGGTAAGTTTACTATAAATGTCAACGTATCAGATTCACTACATTAATTACATGGAAGTCCATGACCTTATTTGGCAGACCCACAGCAAATACTGTGATGTAATAGATAAAAAACTTAGAGAAAATTAAACAGTCTGAAAAATATGACCAAAAAGAATATCTAGATATATCTGCAGCATCAGGTAGGAATAAATGTACTTTTTCTTATTCCTAAACACTTAAATGTGCAGAAAAAATTATGGGCTAAAAAGTGGATTTTGCAAATGTCCCTTTAAAAAAGTAAATGTTAAACTCAAAAACACAAGTAAGATTGAAGTAAAACCCCATGAAAGAGGAAATTATGTTAAATTAAGCAAAGCTTTTGAACCAGAAACCTGCAACTTCTAAAACCGTACTCTGACATAAAGTTTCAAACTGTATCGTCTTTTAGTTTGCATTCAAACTGCGCTTAACTCAAATGTATAACGTTACATAGTTATGACTGCTTGTTGTCCTATTTTTTAGAGACAAGCAAATACAAGTGTTTTTCTTAGAAAAGGCAGCTTTATTGTGAATCCCGGCCAAAGTGTTCCCCGCATTTATTTTTTTCCAATCCAATCTTTTCCTGGTCCTCACATAACCACCGTCCTGCAACCAAACTTACTAACACTTGTCAGGTCAATATCAGCCAGGTCTGTTGCATTAGATACACACCTTGATTAAACATTCACACACATTGAACAGCACATTGCAAACCATTATGTCAGCAGTGAGTGGGCAGCTCATGTCAGTGATATCTGGCCAATGGACAAGCCGGCTTATTGTACGAGTGTCCTGGTCTGAGACGATAAAATGCGATCAGCCCAACCGGAGGTGATCTGTCCTGAGCATGTACACAATAGTTCAGAGACAAGATACAAATACACCTAACGTATAGAAAGAGAATACCATCCCGTTTTCAGGATGGAAGATGCTGATGTTTCAATCCACAGAAAAAGAGTAAAGATGATTCTGTTAAATAGGAGCATTAGCTAGAAGCTAGCGCTTTATGCAGCTCTCACACGCTGGTGAGCCCCTAAAAGATTATTATAACTGCATAAAATGAAAGCAGAGAAAACTGCCTCACATGTAGGGACGGCCCACTCAGGATGTTTTTGACCATTATCAGAGAAATAATCATGGTTATTTAATCGCTCATTCACTCAGATTGAATGTGAAGACCAGTGATCTGGTAGGATGTTAGCACCCTTTCTGAAACATTCATCCATGTCCAATCTGACTGGAAGTTACAGGAAGTGACTGCAAAGTTTAACTGGAGGATCCTGTTCCTGATGTGATCTGAACCAGTAAACCCAGCGAGTGAGGAAAAGGAGGAGAGCAGCTGCTGACCTGGGATGGAGGTGGAGCTGCTGGAGCCTGAATCCTCCACAGGACCAAAGAAGTCCAGGTTTAAGAGAGGTGAGCCTCCGCTAGCTGACAGCCGGACGGCCGAGGTTAACGCACAAAGACAGAGAGAGAGAAAAAGAGAGCGAGAGAGAGAGAGAGAGCAGAGTCATGCAGCTACATGTTAGACTGATCCGATGATGAGATGTTAAGATGAAGAATCTGACCTCCGATTAGATCCAGTTCCCTCATTCTGCTGTCATATAAACCTGATTTAAACCAGAGTTCTACAATAAAACAACAAAGTAGAAACTCTTAGTTTAGATCGGTTATGTTGGGTTCTGGTCCATAACACCAATATTAAATCTGATCTGTGCCGATTATTTGGCCCATCACAGCTACCAACAAGGAAACTGCAAAGCAGATCAGAGCTCAGATGAACAGTGTGTGATGATGGGAGGAGGAGGTGAGGTAAGCACCAGAAACAACTGAACATGCCATCTTTGGTTCTGAACGTTTCTGTATCCGATATCATCAATCCCGAATGGGAAGGGGATCTGGGATCAGTATGGGTGTTAGAAAGGGATCAGGATGAAGCTTAGGAATGGGATCAGAATGCGGGTTAGGGATGGAAGTCGGGATCGGGTCACCTACCATCCAGAGGGTTGGTAAGGCCACTGCTGCTCCAATCAAACTGGACGGGAGGGAGCGCCTCCTGCTGGCAGAGGCAGCGAGAGAACGTTTAGCTCTAAATCGATCAGTGACGATCATTGACCTGCTGCTAAAAGCTGATCAGGCAACATGTGTGCCTTTGTCCCACCTGGACCGGGTCTGAGGGGCCGGAGTTATTCTCTGGCGGTGCTGGAGGAGCCTGAGCAATGGAGGCAATCATCTCTGCTGCAGAGACCGGCTTCACTGGCTCTTTGGTTGGTTCCAGCATCCCCTACACACACACACGCGCGCACACACACACACACCTGATGTGAGACTTTTAACATGCAAACATGCACAAATCTCTCAGCAACACATTTTCAGCCTTCAGCCTTCCACTAGCGCCACCAACCCAGAAAGCACAGAATTCATACGATCATTTTAAGAAAATCTATTCTGATGTATGTCCTGTTCCATTTAGCTGTACTCATCTTCATCATGACCTCATCATGAGCAGCAAAGTATCTGAACATTTATTACTTTCATATTAAGCACTTATTGTTCTTATTGCCATTTTAACTGGAGCAGCTGGTCGCTGGAACAGCCTGTCCAATCAGACGGCCCTCTGAGGAGTTACTTACCAGACCAGCGGCGTACATTGGTACAATGACGGGCTGCTTCTTCTGTCCAGTGAAGAGCTGAAAAACAAAACATAGTTTGCCAGATGTTTATAAAGGTAAACACAAAGTTTACAGACAAAAAACTAAAACACACACACACACACACACGCACATAAAATTACTACAACAGCTAAAATACCACCAAAAACAAGTGAAGTTGCTGGAAAAGTGTGGAGCTGAATCTAAAGATGCTGTGAAGTAGTTTCGGTGAAGTGGGGTCTCTGGACTCCGGCGGAGACTCACAATGTTCCGGGTATCAATGCCCAAACTGCAGAGCAGTGCTTTGTTGCAGTGGGAGCCCCCCCACTGATATCTGAGTCCCAACGCCTCATGGATGTCTTGAAGCTGGGTCCACACACCTTCAAGTCCAGACCTGCATCAACCAATCAGCAGCAGAGTTAAGAAGAAGCAGAGGAACGATGCAGCAGGAAACCTTACAGGTGTTTCAGATTCAGTCTGGACAGCACTGACTACCTGCAACCTCACAGTAAATAGCTATCTCACCGGCGGCACGGCGAACTTTCCTTCTCCTCGACTCTGACCACTGGTTTCTCCTCCTTTGGGTCCAGCAGCATAGTCAGCGACACCACCTGGTCCTCCAGCAGCTGGGTGGCAGTTGGAGGGAAGCTGCTGTGGAAAAGCTTCTCCAGACGTCCTGAAAGCGACGCCTGGAAAGGAAACAGCAGCTTGTTTTCATTCTTAAAACAAAAACAGCATTCCACTCTTTGGATGGCTCTTCAAGTTTATTTAAAAGAACACTTCCCAGTTTAAAGCAACCAATGTGAATGGACCTCTAAGTTTCTGGCAGCATCAATCAGTAAAACTTCTCTGCATCTTCCAATAGTCCTGAGGATCCTTCATGACATTTTTCATGTAAGCATAGTGAATACAGGAGCTGCACTGTAGTAACTGATCCACGTGTCCAGCTGCACTTCCTCATTATTACAATTATTTATTCAGAAATACAGACAGAGTTGTCATGGATTCCCTACATGAAAACATTTAATGATGATCAAAGCTCCAGAAAACCTCTCAGATTGATGATTAATCATTTCCCATCACCTCAGATTCAGATGGTGCTTCAACCAGTGGCTGTGATTTTCTGATTGTTCATCAATTATCTCCATTAAGGATCTACACAACCAGTTATGATCAATAAGTACATCCTCTCCTTTCATACCAAGCTACAACACTGATTGATAACTAATCAGTTTTGTAGAGATGATAGAAGTATAGATATACTACTACTACTACTACTGAGGATGATGATGAGGATGATGATGATGATGATGATAATAATAATAAACATCTACTCTAACTAACAGGAAGTCTTCTCTCATGTTTCCTAGCTCAACATATGACTTTACATGCTTCCTGAAGGACATTACAGTTTTTCTGATCGGATCTTTTTTCCTTACCGGAAGTTTTTCTGGCTGTCTGCCTTCCTCTCCTACTGCCAGTGGTTTGTCTTCATCCTGCTCCTCTTCCTCTTGGCTCTCCTCGGGAGGAGCGACACTCGACTCGGTGCCAAAAGCTGCCCAGGACTCCTCCTCCACCTCCTGCTGGTCTCCGAAGGCGTTCCACTCGGCATCTACTTCCCCACCTTCCGCTGATGAAAAATTCCCAAAACTGTCACTGACCGGAAAATTGCCAAGCTTCCCTTCCTCCTCACAGTCCCTTCCAACTGACGTAAATCTCGGAGAGTTGAAGTCCCCGAAGTCGTCGTCCTGATCCGTATTTGCAGCGTCCGGTACCGTATCAGAACTCTGCAACGGATTCTGATCATGCTGGACCTCAAAATCCATAAATCCTTGACCCCCAAATGAGCTGGCGTCTCCAAAGTCCCCAAAATCCTCATTGTCCTCAGCAGGTGTCGCCGTGTCACCCTGCAAGGGTGGAGACGGCGCCGAGCCCGTGGTGCTGATGTCGCCGTACTCCTCCAGGGCATCAGTTGACAGTGGACGGCCGAACGACGTCTCAGTCTCAGTTTCCGTCTCAGAGTCCTTTTCATCTGCCGGGCCTGCCTCGCTGTCCTCAGCGCCGCTGGGCGACGAGTCGCCGCAGTCTGGTGTCTCTTTGAACTGGTCTGTACTGTTCAGAACCAGAGAGTCTTTCATATGAACAGCGTCTGAGACAGAGAGCTCTGGCGGACAAGCCTCGTCCCTTTGTAGTGAGTCAGTATGAGGGTCCCCGTCACAGGGATCGTCAAGATCAGGAACGCAGTCAGAGTCCGGCAGGTCGGCTCCAGTTCTGTTTATGTCTCTGAGGTCATCCATTGAGACCGTGTCTTGTTCTGTGCTGTTACAGTGTTGATCAGAACCCTCCGTGGGACGGTCCTCGTCCATGTCTGTCATGTGATAAACATGTCCGTCAGAGCTGGAAAAAGCAGTAAAGTCTGCAAAACTTTTCTCAGAGGCTATTCCTGGGATGTTCCCCGTGTTCTCCTTGGATATTCCTTTTATGTGAACGTGAACAGAATTCTGTGGGGAGGGGTTTCCCTGAACATCAAAACTGTCAAACCCGTTTGTTAGCCCCTCTGGGCCCTCGCCGTTGCAGTCCGAGACCCCCTTCTTCATCTCAGTTCTATGTGAGGGCCCACTGCTCTGACCACAGACCAGCTCCACACCATTGGTCTTGGATAGCTGGTTCCCAGGGCGGTGGGTTATTCCCATCACCCCCTTATTGCCATGGAGCTCAGGCGGCGATGTGGCAGTCAGCGCTTGGCTCTGGTTGAAAGTGGTCGGGGTGTCAAACTCTGAGAAACTGAGGCTGTTTGGGACTCCAGAGAAAGTACCGAAGTCTCCAAACTCGTCATCCTCTTCCTCTGCACCATCCTCCATCGGCGGGGGCGAGGAGGAGAACATGCGGATGACGTCTGGCTCCATGACTCTCTTCCAACTGACGGGGCTACACCTGAGAGACAAATAAAGGACGTAATGAAGCATGTTATGAAAGCAGCAACACGATGCAGAGTTATGACCCTGATCAGGTCATTTGATGTTTACTTTGAACCCTGAAACCATCATGAGACATTGAAGGTCAGCTGATCATTGATCACTAAATCAATCATGCCTGATCTCTTTCCTCTTGAACTGCAGCAGCTTCTTTGTAAAAATATAAAATATGAACTGTTGTTTTGTTTTGGCTCTGTTCTTTCAAGCTGTGATTTAATGTACTGGTTGAACTGGTGCATCTAACATTTTCATTTGTGTTTACCAGCAACCCATTCAGGTGCACTTAAACGTTCCCAGCGTCGCTCTCTGCAGTACATTTTAGCACACAGCTGTTTGATCACCACTCAGAGACATTAATGGTTAATAAAATTATTGTGAATTGTTTTAAGGTTTTATTTGTTGAAAGAACAAATATTCAGTGGGAAAAAAAACCTTGTAAAAACAAAGCGAGGTCTAATTTCCCTGAACGGTATGAAACTGAGCCGAGCTGCACAGAACTGTTGGCGTTGCTGTTCTGGAGGTTTCCGCATTCACATCACCAGCTCTCCCAACACAACACAACAAAACATCTTTGCTAAATTTCAACAATTTTATACTCGTTATTTTATTTTCATCTCATTTTAACCAGGCTTTTTAAATGACCCATCTCTATGCAGCGTGTCTTTGAGGATCTTGTAAGGCACTCCATGAACTACATGTATTAATGAGCTTTTAGCTGAGGCTCTGGTAGATTAATGGATATCATGTTTGCATAGCAGACCTGATGTTACACGCGGTGAAACCGGATGATGGCCCACATTGCTCATTGCCCACCAGATGTTACTGATACACATAATGAATGATTATGTATTGATGACAGTAAAGTTTAATAATCAAGTTATTGAGTCACACCTACATTTCTTCGTTATGTTCATGTCATTCCCATTGAGGAGTGTTTCTCATGCTTTCTTCCCCCAAAGCTGTCTCTTTGTTCTACATCTACTCTGCTGTTACCAGATCTTATGAAAGAAACAAAGAATCTGACCCACAAAAGCACATAAAGACTCAAAAAGATGCTTAAAGGTTTTAGGAATGAGCAATGCAGGAGATTAAAGACAAGCCTCTGGTAGGATGCAACATTGTGATGATGGTGTATAAAATAAGTCAGATCAGCTTTGTGTCTAAATGCTAACTTCATGTCATCAAGCCTACCTGAGGTATTATTAGCATCTTTAATCATTTTTATTTAGAGAATTAAAAAAAATAAAAAATAAAAAAAAGAGTCTGGAAAAACTGCTTCTCAATCACAAAATGAGTGATACGTCTTAGTGAACTATGATGTCCAACATGGGCAAAAAGACTGTACTGACCTGAATCCCAGTCCACTGAGTTACTGATGGTTTTTTAAATAAAGTTTTTAAAAAAGCAAACCAAACATGCAGGATGTGGTGCTCCAGGGAATATCATGACTGTAGATGTTCAGGTATGATTATTAGAAGTAAATGGGATTAATTATAAACAGTATAAGTGTTTAAAACCACACGAACAATCCTTATACGTCTTCTAGGTTAAACATTTAGCAAACTTTAACTTTAAACTGTGCTTTAACAGAATAGATGACACATAAACACTCAAACGGTGGAAATGCAGAGTTTAGAGAGAACATGGCTTCTGCTGATGCTCTTTACTATTAAACACACCAAAGGCAAATAAAGCAAGCCGAGAGGCAACACTGAATGTTGTTTATCTTTGTTTTCCTTCCTGATCCAATCATAAAGGTGCATACATAATTAAACATGGACGTTTATGATGTTGAAGATCTTTAGGACTAGTTTATTTAAGCAGTTAATGCTGTCATTAATATTGAAATTCAGAAATTGTCACATTTCTGTGTGATGCTGGACACAGATGAAGATGGTAGGAAAGCTACAGACTGACATCTTAAAAAAAGGTTCAGATAAAATAACTGAGGTTGTTCTGTTGTCTGGAAAACCTTTTAAAGTTAAGTAGTCAATTTATGTAAATTTGTTTTGACATCCAAACATTTAATGATTTTTTCCAGGTCACACTCTTTATTTTGGGAGACAACATCACATAATCATCTTTCAGGACTCTGTGCAAGATGATGGTTACAAACACTCAGATTGGTTCTAGTTAAACTAGTTCTAGGTTAAACAGAGTGCAGATCAGTTCACCAGAAAAAACTATAGTTATAAAACTCTTGAACAGTGTCTCTCTAAATGAACAGCCATTAAAGCTGTGCATGGAAATAACCACTAAGCACTCACTAAAACAGTTGTTAAAATAATTACCAATAAAACATACAAGAAAATATTTTTCTACTTTTGCCATGCTTGTTCTTCATTCCTCCATAAAATAACCTGTACCTGTAGAGTTGGATATTCAATACACAGTTGCCATGGGAACTAGATTTCATCATCCTAAAATTTCCCAGAATAATTTTCCTCACTGTGGGGAGATTTTAGGAAATAACACTTTCATGTTCCACAAAAAGCCTTTAAGAATGAACTATGTCACTTAGCTCTGATTTTATA
>JBAMIG010000004.1:26837292-26855919 GCA_037177335.1 Kiunga ballochi
AGAATCAGAATCAGAAAAGTTTATTTATTCCAGAGGGGCAAGTCGTTAGCCATGCATACATCCATTCATCCGTAACACATGAGAAAATAAATGAATATATGTAAACATGATGGGGATATATAAACCTGAAGTGAGAAAAATTAAAGCAATAAGCAATAAATATGATAAAACACTATTGAAATGAGTCAGTCTAAATTGAGCAGCATATCTGGTCTAGTCAGTAATAGATAGTAATAATAATAATAAATAGTAAACAGAAGTAAATCTTTCCATTCGCACTTTATCAACCTCTCACAATCAATGAAAACAGCATCGCTTTGCTTAAAATAACTTGTTTTCAATTGAACAGAGATCTGAAACAACCTGCTGTAAAGTGAGTCCATCATTCAGTGTATTGGGGCGTGTTGTTGCTGGTGGGTGTATAAAGTGAAATCAACTGCTCGTGTTTCTCTTCTTCAGATTTCTGTGAGCTTACTGTGGACACAAACACAGTACACAGAAAAATGAAGCTGGCTGCAAACAACAGGAGGGTGATCGGCGTGAGGGCGAAGCTGCCGTATCCCGATCATCCAGACAGGTTTGAGTACTGCCAGCTGCTTTGTACAAACGCTCTGACTGGTCGCTGTTACTGGGAGGTGAAGTGGAAAGGAGGCGTTTATGTGGCTGTGAGTTACAGAGGCATCAAAAGGAGGGGAAACAACGCCGACTGTTGGTTTGGATGGAACAATCAGTCCTGGAGTATTTACTGCTGTAAGGATGGAGAACTATCTGTGTGGCACAACAGGAGAAGAACAGTTCTGACCTCTCCTTCGTCTCCGACCTCCTCCTTCGTCTCTAACAGAATAGCAGTGTATGTGGACTGTCCAGCTGGGACTCTGTCCTTCTACAGAGTCCTCCGTTGCACACTGATCCACCTCCACACCTTCAACAGCACATTTACTGAACCTCTTTATGCTGGCTTTGGACTCTGGCTGGCTGGTTCTTCCTTCTCTTTCTGCTCTCTGCAGGAGGGAGAGACTCATCCTACACAAATGCTGCATTGTGGGAAGTTTAAATGTACATAACAGGCTGTGGAGAAATGTACATTTCCAGTTATAATAAGCAGTTCCCCCTCAATGGGCACAAGAAGACACACTGATGTTATTGGGTGTAGTTGGAAACATGTTTTGGTGTTAAATGTTGTATCATTTGTGTGTTTTGTGTTATTTGTGTGAATCAGAGAGAAGCAGAAAGTACAGCTCTGTGTGGATAGGACAGCACAACATGTACACAGACAGACATTATTATCAGTGTTCGGCTCTCTCTTCTCTGTTTTTTTTTCTGTCTTTTTTTTTTATAATTGTAAAATCAATTAATTTTACATTGTAATTCATCACCCCAATAGAAAACCTGTTTCATTTCCACATTTTTTAAAGGAAATAAAGATGCAGGTGGAGCAGCAGTCTCTCTGGTTTATTCATCATTTCTGCCAATGCTAAGTAGCTTCTTCTGCTGTAGGGATGTTACGAGGACTTAATTTTACATATCAGTATTAAATGTTGTGCGATTTCACATCCCAGTATTAAAAGTTGTGATTAATTAGTGATAAACATTCCTCAATATCTCTACTTTCAAAAAGGTTTAATGATAAATGAGTCCTCCTGCAGCCATCGTCTAAATGTAAAGCTGGAAACTGTCTGGATCTTTATGTGCAGGAACAGCTGAATGCTTGTCCACATGGAAACCTTTTAGTAGTGTGAGGCAGTTTGAAGGCTTTGTTTCTAAAATAATTTGCTCACCACACCCACACCTAAAGGTTTAGCTTAAGTTACACATTTTAAACTACATCTGAGCAATAAATGCACAAATAAATAACCTGCCTTTATTTTCTTTAGATGTTTTGTTGCAAGATTTGCTTTAAATTTTTCAATTCTGACTTTTTTTTAAGTTTCGTTAGTTTAGTGAAATTTACAGGATGAAAAAGTTACGACACATCTTAAACATGCATGAGTGTGTGTGTGTGTGTGTGTGTGTGTGTGTGTGTATATTTCCTGTTTGGTAAATGGTCTTGTATAGCGCATTTCTACACATCTGTGCACTCAAAGCCTTTCACCCATGCGCTCACACATTCACACAGTCTCTAAATCTTAATCACTGCGATGGACTGGCGACCTGTCCAGGGTGTACCCCGCCTCTCGCCCGTTGACTGCTGTTTTGTAATGTGTGTATAAAGTCACTATCTATAAAGTTAATTGTTGTTTTGATCATGGGGGATTGAGATTTTGTCCTGTCCATCACCAAAAGAGCAGAATTACCACCTTGCTGCTGTGTTGTGTTGAACACATTTACTTTGCTTTCTTTGACGCCTAAATGTTTTTTAAAATTATTATTATTATGATTTTATCTGATTATTTTCTAAAAAGATGCTTCTTTCAAATTTTAATAATAAACCTAGGACGAGGCAGGAGTGACAAAAGAAGGAAGAAGATGGTAAAAGAGGAGAGTGAAAGACAAATTAGAGTCAAACAAAAGGAAAGAACAACATAAACAGGAATCAAACCAAATACAAACTTAATCAACCAGATCTCTGCATGGCATCTGATCATGATCTGACGTGTAATGTGATTACGTCAGATCAATGGTGATCAAAACTATCTGTCATGTATTTTGTTAATTTTGAAAGCAATTAAGCAACATGTTTTTTTTTACTTTACTTTACTAATTGAATAATTACTATTTCCACCAAAGAACTCTTTTAACACCATAATAAAACTATTCATTAGAACAGGCACAAGTTTGAATGATGAAAATTGCACATAGTAGTGAATAGTTGTAGTATTTGTACACACAGGGTGTCACAGATTATCCCTTTGGTAGTAAAATGGGTGTAGAATATGTGTGCTGGGATCTCCGTGACATCTGCAATAATAATGCAGTTTATCTGTTCCACTAGCTTCTCTGTGTAAGAAATATGCTCACATTTATGCATTTTCTTGCACAGGTTCAGAAATCCCATACTTTGTTTGGGAATGTTTGTATGCACACCTTTGTACAATGGTTGTTAAATAGGGCCCAATATTTTCTGATTTGCTGTTCCACACAGTGGATATTGCCTGTATTTAAGGTGGGATGGTTCCAGTGTATGCATTAACCCTGCTTGAAGGAAAACAGATGGAAAGATGGAGGAAGTCATCACAGAGAGATCACTAAAACCCAGTGATGAGATTTAACATCCTTCTATTTGCAGTTTTCCATTTCCACCAGTAGAGTCTGCAAGAGTTCTGGTTTAAACTGAGCTGAGATTACATTTCACACATTCCTAATGGGTGCAATGTAATCAGTCCCCCCCACACACACACTGACAAATGATGGTCACATTTCCACTGGAAGCTTTCCATGTGTGTTCATTCTGCTTATTGCAGGTAAATAGGACGATTATGAAGGTTTTCCTTCTTCTGTAACATGTCAGAGAGGAGAAGTGAGTACAAGTCTGATTCATTACCTCCGTTGAAGCTTGTGCAAATGTGCATTTTGTCCACTTAGATCCTTCATAATTTCTCCTTCTAGTTTCAGGAATGTATGACAGAGGCACGGTGGGAAAACAACACTTACTTAAATGACTGGAAGTCAGAAGCATCCCTGAAGCAAACCCAGCAGCACAGACGCAGAAACTGGTGCATCTGGAAGAAAAACACCCAAAAACATGAGGAGTGAAGGTGTATTGAGTCCAGAGGAGACCTCAACTGAGAATGAACCAAATGAGTGCTTAAAATTATAATCGGCTCTTCAGGTCAGCATTTATTAACCCACCTGCATCTTGTTTAGAGAACGAGGAGTGAAAGAAGATGTGTCCACAGGTTTCTTCTGTCCAGCACCTGCAGCTTTGAATGTCTTTGCAGGCAGTTTCAAATCACTCACTCATGTCTCTTTTCCTGCAGGTACACTGCATTACCTGCTTTCAGTCATTTACATCACAATGGAGGAGCCTTCAGTGTGGCTGGGGTTGCTTTAGCCCGTAAGCCTCGTGAAGTACATTTATTGCTACGTATGAAGGTCATGCTTCACTGTCTAGTTTTAAATCCCCTCCTATAAGACTTTTATGGGCTGGTATTTCAGCCCGTTCACTTTTATTTCTGGTGTTTTTTCATTATATATTTTTTATTAGTTTTGTTGTTTTTTTTATCATAAGCTGTTTATTGTTGAATGTTTTGCTATTTTACTTATTTCATGTTCTGTGTTTGCTGTCAGAATGTGCTTTACTAAATTAAGTTGGCTTGGCTCTGCCTGCTACTCGGTTCTGTAATCAGGTAGAGTCCATGAGCCGGAGAGGCTGTTGGTGGAAAATGATTGTCCTGCCTCCTGCTGATACCCAACCTTGTTATCAGGAGATGCTCCCATGACTCGGCCTGTGATGCCAAACTCTGGCCAATAGTGGGCTACAAACTACATGTCACATTTTCCGGGGCGGCTCCACGCCTCCCTAACGGAGGAAGAGCTAAACGTGTGTGCTCGGCCCGAAAAGGTCCTGATGGAGACGGCTACATAGCAAGAAGAGATGCGTTGGGTTTAGTAGGTGCTGCTGAAAAAATGGATGTAAGTGTCGTGATCAAACCACATCAAGCAGGTAAACACCTTTCCTAAAAGTCCACAGGATCATTGATGGGTCAACAACCTTATTAACCTGGAACACTTCACCAGTCGGTGTAAAACTGAATAAGTCTTATTGGATGAGAGACAAACATGTCGAGTTGCCTACAAGTTTACATGTGATTACTGGGACCTGGGTGAGTGAGGATTTACCCACCAGTAGAAAACATAATCCCAGTCTTGTGTTAAAAACTCTGACATGTAAAGGTTTGACGCTATCAAGAACTCATGTGATGTTGGACGATTAATTAAAAGTAAAGCAACTCACTATACGTTAAGAAAATGTTCTGAGCTGAGGAAACCCACTGATTGCATCTAATGTTTTCTTCAATCCGACATCCATCCTAAACTGCATAAGGTGACAAAATTCCTGGAAAGAAAAACTTTGTTCTCAGACGTCATTGCTCCAAGAGCTTCTCAAAAATGTGCAATGGCTGGAATCGGTCCATTCTCTGTGGAACCAGCTCAGCTTCAGGATGCAATGAATCTTTTCTCATCCATTTAGTTCTACAGGTACAAGCTGAGACGGCTCAGCTGCACGGTGGAACAGTGGGTTAGCACTGTGGCCTCACAGCAAGAAGGTTGCTGATTCTAGTCTCATCTGGGGGAGGTCCAACCAGGAACCTTTCTAGATGGATTTTGCATGTTCTCCTAGTGTTAGCGTGGGTTCTCTCCGGGTTCTCCAGCTTTCTCCCACAGTCCTTACAGGAGTGAATGTGTGTGGTATGCTTGTTTGCCTTGTGATGGACTGGCAACCTGCTCAGGATGTACCTCACCTCGTCAGCTGGAATTGGCTCCAGTGACCCCATTCAGGGAAAAAGCAGTAGATGATGAAGCTAGGTTATTGTGAATTCCTGCTTGACCCTTTTTCCTGTCCTTTCTACCCCAAATTTCATGTGACAAATTTTAAAGAAAACATAGCAAAAACACAGGGGACAACTCAGTTGCTTCCAGCTCCTTAACAAGTTAAACTCAGTGGTTTTGATGTTTAACTCTGCAGGCTGAAAGTCATGCAGTCTGTTTATACACAGAGACCTCTGACCCATCTGCCAGTTCCTATGAGAGGACACATAACTTACAGGGATCAGGCTTTGCTGTTAAGGGACTGACTTGTTTATAGGACAAGAAAATGTGTAAAAAAAAAATACTGTCATAACTATGTTTCTTTCCTCATGCTGAAAACACTCATGAGCAACAGAAAATAAAGCTGAATCACTGCTGCTGAACGGTCTCCATAAACAGCACACCCAAACAAAAGACAGTGAAGCTCATCATCATCACAACTCACTCACAATAAGCAAACTGCCTCTTCAAGCACAAAACCTTTCAGCTACAAAACAACAAGCAATGCAGAGAAGAGCAGCTTTAAATACAAATTCCACCTGAAAAGGTTTTACTCTTCATCTGTGTGGAGCTGTAATAAACATGTTCAGCGCTTTGGGTGCATTATTCCACTATTTTATTGAAAATCATGTAAATACAACGCATCACCCAGCATCCATTTTGCATTGCTGATCAGAGAAATCCCAGCTGCTCACTGGTGTGACTCCTCATGCCCTTCACTGGAACAGTTAAATACAGAACTGAACTAATTTACTCTGTAAAGACAAACTCTGTGAAGCTGCCTCACTGAATCGAGGTTATGTGCATGTATCAGTACACATAAAGCAGGAAAACCTCCCAGTGGATACAGGGGAGGTGACTGGATGTGAGCTTTGTGAACTGTGTAGCATGATGCTGTTTGAAGGGGCTCAACATGGTCAGCAACAATACTGAGGTATTAAGCTACTCAAGAAAATAGACATTTCCTTAGCAATATCATAAGTTTAACAGACATATTTGGACTATTGTAATGCCAATAAAACAATAGTTTAATATCAAGTCTTGTCTGTGTGTATGGTATATTTCTACAAGACAGACACATGAAGAGAGAACTTAATTCTTGATCCAGATGCAACAAGAACAAGAAAGAAGAGCTGACTGCTCCCACTTCCTTTCTGCACACCTTGACTGTGACATCATCATTCTATGATTGGCTGGGGCTGTGTCACCCTATCTGTGATTGGTCCGATCCTCTGCTGTCCAGCTGACCTGCTCCTGGTGAACATTCAGGACAGCTGGGTGTTCATGGCTCAGTCTGCCTCCCTTTGATTGCTGGTTGGCTTGTGGATCCGTTTAAGACTTGATTTTTGGCTGTTCTTGTGTTTTGTTAACCCATAGCTGGAGTTTCAGGTTGTCACGGCTTCCCTTGTGATCTTTGATGTAAAAGCTTGTTTTATTTTTTCATGGCTGAAGTAGTTTGAGAAACTTGGGGCTTCATTGAAAGCCTTTCCTTTTCTTTCCTTCATTCTGCCTGTTTTATGACGGGCAGACATTAAAGTATAAAGAGATTTATTGACTGTTAAAGCACACAAGCAATAAGGAATTTTATTTGAGTGAAATTAGTCTGATCAGCGATTCCAGATAATATTCAGATTGGGGAGAAAAAAGAGGGTTTCATCTATATGCGGCACACATCTTCAGTTTTGGCTTTGCCCATATTTGGCCCTGGCTGGTGGTGGTGTTGACACAGTGTGTGTGTGTGTGTGTGTGTGTGTGTGTGTTGCTGCTGAAACTCAGCCAAATAACCACATGATGTTGCATACAGTACATCTAAAAGGCTCCTATTGTGTAATTTTTTCAGTAAGGTTTGTTCTTTTTTGTTGCTTTTTGTTTAATTTTTTAGCAAAGATTTTAAACTTGTCACTTAAAGTTTATTGGATTTTAAACACATTTTTCAGAATATTTTGAATAAAAATCATATAATTCTTTTTTTAAATTTTCTATTGATGAATTCTGTTTGATTGAACATTGTTTTAGTACAATTTTGAGTAAATGTGGATATTTTCAGTAAAGTTTGCACATTTTTTTTTTTTTTACAAATTAATGGTTGATTGGATTTCAGGAAAGCTTGTGAATCCAAAAGTTGGCGGACTTTAAACAGAACTGACGAGAATAGAAAATGAGCCGTTTCATGTTTCCTCTCTGTCTGCAGCCACATATGTCCAGGTTGTTTTGTGGAAACTTGGCATCCTGGTTCTCCAGGTTTCTGCATGTCACCTTGTCAGTGTGAAAACTCACTGCTGTGAAGGACGTCACGTGTTTAGGTGGAAGGGGGACACTTATCCCAGCATTCTTGTCCCTTTGTGGCTAAACTGCCTTTAGCTGTTAGCTGTTATCTCCCCCACATGTTAGCGGGAACGAGGAGCTGCTGGATGGCCCCGGGCCCTGCAGAGCCTTCTATGGCCATGGCCTGCTGGGAGAGGCACGATAAGCAGCACTCATCCAGCTATGTGTACAACAATGTGTGTTTCTGTTAAATTTAGAGCCCTTATCAGACACAGCTTTCCCTCCTCAACACACTCCTCTTCTGCTGCTACTGCAGAGGTGAGTCCCAGACAAGATGTACCGGGTTCTGTCTGAAGGATCTGCTTCTCTGTCAGGCAAGAAAAATCAGGACCTGTCGACATTGCTTTGTTTTAGTGTATGATGGGATGTCAGACGACAAAGTTTAAAGAAAACATTTTCATTAATGTGTGGAAGAGATTTCTATTTTGACGCAGTTATTATGAAAATCCACCTCTTTGTTTTGAATAGGAAGACATACAGCTGTCTGTAAGAAGCATAAATAATGTCCTGTATGGCTGGAGTAAAGTCAAGAAGACTTTATCTCATGTCACAAACTAGTTGAGTTGGATTTGGGTTAGCAAAGATAGTTATAATAATATAAATAATTGTAAATAACAAACACAACCAGAGGAAAAAAGTGTGAATAGCTTCTGTTGTGTTTGCTTCAATGCCAATATTTTTTTTCCAAAAGGTGAGACAGGAGAGACTGGTTTACAGATGAGAAAAGAGTTGGTCACTCCTGATCTGTGTGTTATTGCAACAAACGACTGTAACCGCTTATCCGGGGAGCTGGAGCCTATACCAGCAGCCATTCAGAAGAGAGGTTCAATATGAGAAAACCCATGCTAACACAAAGAGAACATAGAAACTCCACACAGAAAGGTCATTTGTTTGACCTCTCCCAGTCAAGGATCAAACCAGTGACCTTCTTGCTGTGAGGCCACAGTGGTAATATAATTTAAGTCTCATATTCTGACAGTTTAAGGCAGGGATCTCTCAAGGGCCAGTGTCCTGCAGGTATCCCATGCTTCATTGCAGCAACACCTGATTCAAATGAATAGGTCATTAACAGACTTATGACAACACACTATATATAGTGTATCTCTATAGAGATCAGTTTAATATGAATCAGGTGTGTTTCAGTTGGGAAACATCGAATTCCTGCAGGACACCGGCCATCGAGGACCGGATTTGGAGATCCCTGGTTTAAGGTGTCTCGAAAGACTGTTCAGCTTCTAAATGCAGGTTCATCCCTCTTCTGTCCCCCTTATTCCAATGAAGGGTTGTGGTTTGCTGGAGCCAATCCCAGCAATCACTGGACTGAAAGTGGGGTACATGCTGGACAGGTCGCCATCAATGAGCTGAGCAGGTTTTTATTAAGGAATAATATTACTAATAAACTAGATAGTCCAAAAATGTAAAAATATATATCAAATTTAGCAGGTAAGATCAGTCACAAAGATGTTTTATCTGGACTGTATTTCTTCCAGGAGTTTTTCCTGGTTCTATCAGAACTGAAGCAACTTTATCTGAAGACCGGACTGGGTTTTACAGGACTCTGTCCCTATACAGGAACCTGGATTATGATGGACTGCCTTATCTACTGTCCTCATAAGGTAGTTATTTCTCCTAAAAGTCTCCTGTTAGACCTAAGCTCCTGCACAGGGCAGATCAATGGGTTTGAGTCTGATCTGGTCATTTTCAGCAGTCTGTAAATCAGGCTCCAACACAGATGGCTGGTGAGTAATACGACCCTATACGTGCAAAAAGAAAGCCGCTGTTACACAACACACAAGACTTCACACCAGAAACACATGTAGGAAGGATTGTATGGTTGCTACAACACAGATGTTCTGTTTTATTTAGCTAACAGTCACATTTTCAGTCTGAAAAAATGTCTGTTCACTTCTCTACATCTCAGTTTCTCAAATCTGCACACTTCTCTTATTTTTCTGTCCCCTGAACATCATAAAAATGGGTTTTCCTCCATCTCTTCAGTCATTTTAGGTTTGAAGGAACACAGGAAGATGATGAATGCTGAGAGGACTGGGTGTTTATAGGATTTATTTTCCTGCTGAACTTCTCACAGGGGTTCTGTGTGAGCCCACAAAGTAAAAATGAAGCTTTAATTCAGGAAACGATCATCAGAACAGAGAAGGAGAAGTAATTAAGGGCCTGAGAAAGTGCTGGAGAGCTGATAGATGTTCACAGCAGACTGCTGGGTGCTTCTCCTCTTCATCGCCTGTCAGACAGGCTGAGAAACAGGAGGGAGGGAGGATGAGGGAGGGGTTTAGTGTTGTCATCTCTGAGCTTCATCAGGTTTCTTCTCTTCTTCACTGTCTGAATGCCGGATGGAAACTCTGCTCATGATCTCATGGAGATTCTAGTTTTTTAGATCCTCCTTTATAGACTTTTTGTTTTTGTCAGACGGGGAAAGTGCTTCAGTGACGGTAGGTTGCAGATTCCTCTGAATATTCACATCTTCAGCATGAAGTTTAGATTCCAGATGTAAAAGATCTGAGCTCATTATAGAGGTGAGCTATGCTGAACATACTTACATTTAAGATGAAGCGTAAACATTTCATTAAAACAATATTTACAATAAGCATAATTTTTATTTTGTTTCACAATTATGTCAAAATAATATGAAGTTTAGAAGAGAAGGTACTCTTAAAATTTAAACGGAAAGGATTTCTTCCTGCACTAAACAAATGTCTTATAATTTAATTTTATATGAGCATATACCATCAAAAGGGTCTTTAATGTTTATGGTTAGATAATTAATTAGAATCACACACTGAATTTAACATGTAAAACTACTGCAAACGTGTAAAATCTGCTATTTTATTTAACTCATTTAACCTTTATCTAACCTGGAAGAACCTTAGGATATGAATCCTTTCATGCATAAAATATGAAAACGTTTTTCCCACTAACAGAGTTTTAATCTACACACATGCACAATGTTAGGTTGTTTTAAGCCTATATGTCCTTTTACACCCAATCCATCGCCTGTGTTGCTAAATGACCCCCAGCATCAGTTCCTGCTTAATTAAGAGTTAATTATATTTTACTTTAGATTTATTTCAAAGCACCCTGTAAAATGTTTGTAAACTAATGACATAAACTCTGTATAAAATTTTGTTTTATAAAGTTATTTTCTTATTTATCACAGAGACAAACTTGGTCATTGTAATATGTAATTGTAACATGTATGTTTAATTTTATACTTATTCTTGCTAATATCCACTGTAGTGATTATTCACAAATACCTGTGCTGACATGTGAATAAAAACAACTTTGCTGTGTTAATCATTATGCATCAAAGGTTCAAATCTCTTAAGAATGACTTTGTTAAGACCTCTGCAGCACTTTTAAACATCTTACAAACACACTAAAACACACAATTAACCTGGTTAAAGTTTTGAATAAAGTTAAATTTACCAAATCAAGCAGAATGTTTTTCTAGATGCATCCAATGAGTCATGAAACATTTCTGTTGTATTTCTGTTGTTTGTTCCAGGTGAAAGCAGCTGAGACACGAAAATTCCCCTTATTTCATGTCGTTAAGATATAAAATAGTAAAAACGAATGTACGGTCCTGAACTCTTTAAACAGAGACGATGAATATTTAAAACACCCTTCACTGACTGAGAGTAAAAAAAAAATCTTCCTCATAAAGATTCAAATTCAAACACAAGCTGCTAAAAAATTATTTATTTCAGTCTCTTCCCACAATAAATAAAATCTAACATGAAATATTCTTAGATCTGCTTTTTTTTCCTGAATGATTTAGTCATTAAACGTACTTGTTATCAGTAAAATAAAATTGTTTTAGCGGTATCTTTGGGTTCAATGAGATCAATAGTTCTGCAAAGGTCTGAAATTTGAAATGTTCTTTTGTTGGCAGATTTTTGTCATATTTCTTATTTCAAAGCTTTGTTTTATTTCTGATTTTTGAAAGGTGATGTTTTTTTTATCAGTTTGTTCAACAACTTATTTCACTCACCGGGTGTTTTATCCAGACTTTAATCTGAACTGTTGTTTATATCTGTTTAAACTTGTTTTACTAATGTAGTGTACCAGGTTTCCATAGTCCTGTTTGCATAAAGAAAATTATTAAACTAATTTTTTGTTTAAATTGTAGATAAACTTAATGTAATGTGTTTTGTTTATGAGTCTTGTGATAAATCAAACACATATGTTGTGTATGTGGGACAGGACATTATATTAAATACAAAACAACATGCTGCAAGACAAATACTCTGCAGAAGCAACATTATGCTTCCTCTGTTCTCTAAAATGCACAATATGTGTGTTCACTGGTACACAACCTGCTGCTGATGCTAAGGTTTGCTGGGAAAGATTGACGTTGGTTGAGGATGGGAAATTCATCAGGGATATTTATAATCACATAATCAGCAGCAAAACAAAATTTCAAATCACAAATATTAAGGCTATTATTTTTAAAAAAGACTTCCTGTGAGCTTTAAGGTTTAGGGCTGCGCGTCTCCATGCTTTCATGTTGAGACAACAGTATAATTAGGAAGCAGAAAAGCAGAAAATGTTCATGTGACACACATGTATGAAGGTTTTTTCATTTTAAAACTACTGTTAAACAATCTGAGATTGAAACATTTGGCTCCATAATACATCTTTATAAATGCATTTAGCTCGCTACCGCCAAAGAAGAACAAAGCAGCAGTGCTTGTTCTAAATCTGTGGGAACATAAACACATATGTTTATAAGTGTCCTATGAAACCTAACCCATTTTCTGAGTTATCATGAATGCTAAATCAGAGACAACTGAAGTTATTTTTTCATTATAATTGCACAAAAAATACCTTTAAAAAAGTATGGAAACACTTTTATTTATACAAATCTCTGAAATATTGCGAGAAAGGTTGCACAGTCTCATGAGGTGGTTTAGTCGTTTTGATAAAGACATTTATCACTGAATGTAATGGAAGTGTGTAGGTGGTTATGTCAGGTTAATTTCAGGTATAGGTGGACTGAGGGGAGATGGAAATTTCCTTACAAAGTATTAAAGACAGAAAATAACCGCCTTGTTGCAAAGTACACAAAATGTTTTACAATAAAATATTTTACAATGAAATTTACAAAATACATTTCAGTGGAAACACCTGTAAATTGCAACAGTAGTTGGTAGATAATTTATAAATATTCCTTTTATTTTGCAATAAACTGTAATGGAAACACAACTTGAGACTCACAGCTGGAACAGATCACTTTAAAACGCCTAAAATGTCCCTTTAGGTTTTAACTAACTCATAGCATAAATAGCTAGCCTTCTACAAATATTAAAACTTTTTTCACCAGAAAATGAAACATCTTTGTGTTGGGAATTTAAGATGATTGAGTCATTGAAAAAAAGGGAGGGTAAAAACATCTTTAATCACTGGATTGCATTTTTTCTCTGCCCAATTAATCGATCAGGTAAAACTTTTGAAACAATTCTCCTGGCTTAAAGAGGGCGCTGTGTGTCATTCAAATTTGCATCACACCTGACTCAAATAAATGGATGTCAAACGCTGCACAAGTCTGCTAATTACGCCAGGTGAGTTGCAGCTGGGAAACTCATGCAGGTGTGCAACTTTCTGAGACTGGAGTTGCCCATCCCTGGTACAGAAGGAGGCCGTATTGGATCAAATACCAACAACATGTTGACCGGCACAAGCAGCAAGCTACAGCCAGCTTGTCTAACTTTAAATCTGAGGTTTTGGGTTATTTTTAGTTCCTAAAATAAGGCAAGCTACTACACCAGGCAGAGTTTAGGTGCTGCAGTAACTCAACAAACCTTTGCAATTATTTACACTGACACCATACGTAAAAAATAACAACTAACAACGGGAACACTTATTATTTGTGTTTCTAGCTATATTTACCAAATCCATGAAGCATTTAAATCATCATTGAATCAAAAGCCAATTAAATCTTAACCCAAATAATCAAAATCATTTGTAAAAAACCCTCTTAGAAAACATTTAAACAATAAAATGTTCAAATAAATGGTTCAGTTTTTATAAGAATGAAAAGTTTAAGGTAGAGCATGTGAGGCCGGTGGTGGGGTTGTATGCTGACTGGAACAATAACTGGTTTAATCTTTAATGGTAATGAAGTGAAACTAAACAGAGTACTTCCTCACAGAAATGTAGAACAGGTCTCTGCTTATAGAAATGGTGGTTTGTGGCTGGACCTGAGCTACTTTCATACCAGCTCAGATCCACTGGACCCCCATCAGAAACCATAAAACTGAGGACTGTTTTTTGTGTCTTGCAGGTTGAAGGGAGCTGAAGTGTCACAATGAGGCGAGCAGGAACCTTTTTGCTCTTCTCCAATTCTCCTCTGCTGCTCTTTTGCACCATCTTAACACAGTTTCTGCACACAGCTGCAGGTGGTTCAACTCTGTCCAACAGCACTGCCAGCAACCACACAAAATGTGGCGGCAGCACCAAATGTATTGAAGGCGTCATCCTGCCGGTGTGGAAACCAATCAACCCAGCCTTCACCGACCGCCTGGCCAGGGCCACAATTTACTTTGTGGGTTTGGCCTACATGTTCCTGGGAGTCTCCATCATCGCAGATCGTTTTATGGCCTCCATCGAGGTCATCACTTCGCAGGAAAGACGGATAACCATCAAGAAACCAAACGGTGAGAAGATAACCACAACAGTTCGTGTCTGGAACGAGACGGTGTCAAACTTGACCTTGATGGCGCTGGGATCATCGGCCCCAGAGATCCTCCTGTCCGTTGTGGAGGTTTGTGGTCACAACTTTGATGCAGGGGAACTGGGTCCCAACACCATTGTTGGAAGTGCTGCCTTCAACATGTTTGTCATCATCGGTCTTTGTGTGTCCGTCATCCCTGATGGAGAGATCAGGAGGGTGAAGCACCTGCGGGTGTTCTTCGTCACTGCAACCTGGAGCATCTTCGCATACATCTGGCTTTACCTGATCCTGGCCGTCTCTTCTCCAGGGGTTGTTGAGATATGGGAAGGGCTTCTCACACTCTTCTTCTTTCCTTTTTGCGTTGGATTTGCTTATGTAGCCGACCGCAGGCTCCTTTTCTACAAATACATGTACAAACGGTACCGAGCAGGGAAGCGGAAAGGAATGATTATTGAAACCGAGGGCGAGCCAGAACTTCCCTCGAAGGCCGACATCGAAATGGATGGTAGAATGCTAAACTCTCACGGAGAGTTCATGGATGGAGAGGCAGGGTTTGAGATGAAAGAGCTGGATGAGGAGGAAGCCCGCAGAGAGGTGGCTCAGATCCTGAAAGAGCTGAAACAGAAATATCCAGACAAGGAGACAGAACATTTGATGGAGCTTGCAAATTACCAAGTTTTAACCCAGCAGCAGAAGAGTCGTGCTTTTTATCGCTGTCAGGCGACCAGGATCATGACGGGAGCAGGAAACATCCTGAAGAAGCATGCTGCTGACCAGGCCAAGCGCGCCGCCCACCATGACATCTGCTCTGAGGTGTCTTTAAGTAGCTTTTCATCCAAGGTGTTCTTCGACCCCGGGACCTACCAGTGTCTGGAGAACTGTGGCAGCGTGGCGCTCAATGTGGTGCGTAAAGGTGGAGACATAACGGGCACCGTCTCTGTGGATTACCGGACTGAAGACGGTACGGCGAACGCTGGCTCAGACTACCAGTTCACAGAGGGAACCATTGTGTTCCATCCAGGCGAGACAGAAAAGGAAATCCGCATTGAGATCATTGACGATGACATCTTTGAGGAAGATGAGCATTTCTTGGTTCATCTCACCAATGTGAGGGTTGTATCAGAGGGTGCTAATGGGCACAACGCTAACCACGTGGAAGCTCTGGCAGGGTTAGGGTTACCCTGCACAGCGACTGTCACCATCTTTGATGATGACCATGCTGGGATCTTCACATTTGAGGAGCCAGTGATGACCATAAGCGAGAGCATTGGGATGATGGAGGTGAAGGTTGTTCGGACCTCGGGAGCTCGTGGTGTTGTTATGGTCCCATACAAAACTGTAGAGGGGACGGCAAAAGGAGGTGGAGAGGACTTCGAGGACACTCACGGAGTCCTGGAGTTTGAGAATGATGAGATCTTGTAAGTACAAATCTTCTGGAAAAATATCCACTGCTTCTGATTAAGAATCACAAAAAACAACAATATCCAGTTCTGATTGCTGTGTGAGGTATTTAAGGGGGCAAAACTATATTGCGACATGACAGCGTTGGATATTCATGACTTGTCACAGTATAATGTCTGAGATTTCATCCACGAGGAGATCTAGTGGATCATTGTGGGTGATTGGTCCATCATGGACCAGGATGAGCTGCAGGTTAGGGAAACACAGTTACAGTGAGCAGAACATCTTAACCAGTTAGTGTTTGTTGAAAAGGCATTTAGATGTTTATTCACAGCTACTACTGCACAACAGAAACAGTAAGATTCAGATCAGACATTTACCAAAAGCGCTTCTAATGAGGTTAAGGTGGTTTTATTTAGAAAGACTTTTAATAAATCAGAGGAGATTCTGCAGATTACATAACTGATCATGTCCTCCATTGCTGGACTGATATCTTAATCAATCACATGGCTAGGGTTAGGGTTGTGACACTGCATGAAGGATCAGCAGTTTGTGAGGTTCGGCTGTCTCCAGGTTTTGCTTCCTGGCTGTAAATTCTGTGATTTGATTCCAGCCAAAACTTTATTTGGTCTGGGTGAAATGAATAATTTGATAAGTCTGGACCCCCCATCACTTCCATTTAAATAGATCAGTGTGTTCAATATGTATTCAGAACCACTGGATCTGGACCCTTTCCCTCTGCTGTATTAATTAATTTGTTTGGTGTGTTATAAGTCAAACGCAGTGCAGGAAACTGTGTGAATGTAAACTGGTGCTGGACCTTTGTGGGAAAACATAATACAGACATGTCCAACATGTGACTGGGCAGCCAAACCTGGCCTGGTAGAAGGCCCCTGATGTGTCCAGGTGAGGCTTTGTGTTTTCTGTTTGCATGCAAAACATTTCTGATGCAAAGCGAGTTTAATCATACAGCACATTTAAACAACTCATTTGAATTAAATGAAACGATGGAAGGGAAAAATTTACAGTTTACAATTTACTGTTTTAAAACTCTTTTAAATGTTCAAACTTCAACAAAACAGTGCAGATTTGGACTTTTAAATGAAATCTATTGAAGTGCAGCTGAGAACAGAACTTTAACCTTAAATTATTAGTTTTGGCTGATCTTCGGCTTTCTGGGACTATTTGAGACATAGAATATAAACACTGAATGCAGCTTCTCCTTTTATAGAGCAAGAACAGAAAGTCTGTCCTCTGACGGACAGGCAGCCAGTGTCCAGACCTCAGAGCTGGACTGATGTGGTCCACCTCCGTGGTCTTACTGAGGGTTTTAGCTACGGAGTTCTGAATTAGCTTCAGTTGATTTTTTTAAGGAAAACTTGTAAATACAGCATTACATAGTTCATTAAAAGTAAAAATCTTGATAATGTAGTTGTACTAAAACATGACTTTTAGGGTTTTATGCGTACTTTTTCTTTTTTCTGCTCTGATCAACTCCAAATCTACTTATTCTAATGTTGAAGCTGATGGTATGAGTTTATAGCGCTGCCTCGATAACCATGAAGCATCTCAACAAAAATGAGAATTTGAACTACCCATTCATAACATGTTTATCTTTCCATGTACAGTATTCAGTAGTAGGCGGCAGCTCCGCCCCTTTCCTGTCATGTGACCGATTAGCTCAGGTTTACATTCCTCACGGTTGCTGCAGGCAGACTCTTTCCATGTCTGCA
Organism: Kiunga ballochi; assembly: GCA_037177335.1. Lineage (NCBI taxonomy): Eukaryota > Metazoa > Chordata > Actinopteri > Atheriniformes > Pseudomugilidae > Kiunga > Kiunga ballochi. Next base: position 26,854,912 of record JBAMIG010000004.1, read on the forward strand.
AGCAGCAGGAATGCAATGACAACACTTATTGCCTGATTACAAACAAGATGAGGAAGATCCGTTTCCATTGTGAAACGGAAAACGTTTGTCGTCATTTTATGTTTCTGTTTATTAATGAGGATGAAGACGTTGGTGGGGATCCTCAGCTCTCTGCACAGAAACTTTAGAGCTCAAAGCAAATCCTGTGAAAAATCAAGTACATATAGATGATCCAGTTGGCTTAGTCAGGACATACTGGTTGTAGAAAACCTGTGTACATATGAGTAGGGGTGGTGGCTCATGTTTACTTTTGCATGAATCGTACATCAATGAAACATTTCAGGAGCTTGTTTAATCTCCTCCATTTAAACAGATTCACATGCAAACCTCTAGTTTCCACTTAGTTCAGTGCTCAGACTGCTTTTGTGGAGGTGCTGCAGGAGTCTGTGGATGCTGCTCAGGCTTCATCTTCATGTTTGCATGCATATGTGAAGGTTTTTGAGGAACGGTTTCCATTGCAGCCATTGAGTCAAGTTGTGAAAAAAATGGGGTCAGTGCTTTCATCATGCAGTTAATCCATCCTGGATGTCCAGTTTGTGTCTTTTTTAAAGCTTGTTCTGCTCAGGATGGACTATCTGCTGATAGAGGTGACTGTGTTACTCAGATTAATTTATAATCTGTTATCTGTTTGGCTTTTCTCTTTTTTTTCTATTTAAATATAACCAAAAGTCATCTCATCTATTTTATGTTTCACTAACTGGTTCCAGTGATTAAAGAAGAAAAGGCAGATAACTTTCTGGATTTACAGTTTTAAATTTTATTTGTGATGTCACAAGATCCAGCATGGAAATGGAGGTTGTATTTATTGAAGGTATCTTTGATTTTTCTTTTTAGTTGTATTTGGTTCAAACAGTGAAGCAATAATTACTGTTTTTGGTTTTGGCAAACCTTTTATCCAACATATAAGACGGACTGAAAACCAGTGTCACCATTTCGTGCAACATATTGTAGTTGCTTATTGGATAAGAG
>JBAMIG010000004.1:26878706-26889951 GCA_037177335.1 Kiunga ballochi
AAACTGGATTCCCTCAACACCTCGGCTGCGCCTAGAAATTCTGTCCATAAAGGTTATGAACAGAATCGGTGATAAAGTTAAAAATAAATATTGGAGTGAAATCAGTTAAAAATAATGGATGTACTTTTTTTTTCCCATTCCTCAAAGATTCTCAGCTTGGTCCTCCTATATGGCTGTAAGTTCATTTAAATGTCTGGAATAAATAAAAGAAATAAGAATTTTATTCAACTGCGTCACTAAAAGTAGATTCTTCAGAACAACTTTCAATTTTATGGATTTTTTAATACTACTTTTATTTGTTTTTCTCCTGATAAAGAAGTTTGCGGACAATGAAAAAAAAAAAAACAGAAATAAAACCAAAAAGCTTTAAAAATAAATAAAAATGATAAAATGTCATTTTAACCATTTATTTATATTTATAAATATTTATTCATTTCTGTGTTTTCAAAGTTAATTTATTCTTTATTTTATTTAATAAAAAGGATTTAATCTGCATAAAAGACAAATCCAAACTTCTGGTAAAAGTGAGGTTCTACCAAGAAGAGGAACTCATAAGCGACCCGTGAGGAGGTCATGTGGTGTCCTGACCTCAGGGTTTGTTGTAGCCGAAGAGCCCAACAGGAAAATGTTTGACGTGTGTCGGCCACTGAGCTGCTAGCTGGAAAAACTTGACATCGTTCCACTCCACGCCGTCCACGCTCACTGAAAAAAGAACAGGTGAACCGCCAGGTGAGCTGCACAGGTGTCACAACTGCCTCCTGTTTTCAGTTATTATATAAAAAACTTTTTTTTTTTTTACAGCTCAGTGAGAAGAGACTATGGAAATGTTATCAGAAATGTTATCAGGATCGATGGAAAACCGTCTTATTCAGTATATTTTGGTGCTTTCCATGATGCCTGCATCGCTTCATGTAACCTTCTTACTCATCAGACCACATCGCTTCAGAGTCCAGCCTTTATGCTCCCCAGCAAACTGTTTGTCCCTGTTAGTTGTCACTTATATGATGAAAGATGAAGAAAACACAAGCATATGTCCACATGTGTCCACATCTGTTCTCATCTAAATCAAAGCTTAAAGGTTAGTGCAGGTTAAAAACCTGTTCAGTGTGTTTATCTGGTTGTAAATTCTGTGATTGCAGCTTTTTATGCTCGTTTGTTTAATCGTTGATGCCAGAGCAGGTACTAGGTGTTGTTTGTGCATTATGTGTCATAAACTAGCATCTAAATGATGTAATCATGTTTATATCAACATAAACATCAGTCCTGTTCTACGTCTTATGATGAGGGTAAAGCTCAGAGGTTTTACAAGATTTGGTTGACTTAGCGCATGTGTGTGTACACACACACACACATACACTGGTGAGTAGGAACACATGTAGGTAGTGTATGAGTGCATCTTGTTGCAGGTCCAAGCTGTAGGTAATCCTTTGGTCTGCTGATCATCATTCGGGTCTTTTTCTGATGACATTTCTTGTAGGAAGACAAGGGTCACCATTTTCCCTCCAGTTTTATTCAATGCATTGTTCTTAACCCAGTTTTAGTAGTTTCTGCATCTCCTAATTCAACTCTTCTAGGAAGACAGTAATATTATAATTATTATTTACAAATGGATTCAAATGTTTGTTTAAGAAATGAGGAGATGCTTGTTACATGACGTGGAGATAAATGACCTGTTGCAGGTGAAATATCAGCATCTATGCAAGAGTTTTCCAGTGGAAAGTTCTTACATGTTTGCTAGGTTTTGGGTGTTTTTGTATGTTTTCTGCTGATTTTGTTTTACTGGAAAAAAGACATTTATCAGCTGGTTTTGGAGCCACTTTTAAACAGTTAATTTTTCATTTAAATCAAATGAAAATGGTATAAAACTGACATGATAAACCTGTAAAGTTAAACTAAGGTGGGGGTGGTGGTGTAGCAGATGTTTGTGTTTACCTCTGAGTTTATGTTGGTGTTTGGAAGTGCAGATCAACCTGCTGATTCCTTCGATCAGCTGACTCTTTGACTCTGCCTCCTTCTCCTTCGCCTTCTTACTGAGGAACATTACTGATACACAAATATCATCATCATCATCATCATCATCAAACCCGATTAAAAAAGCATTTTTAGCATGCTAACAAAAACCTTTAGACAGAAATCTCCAGTTTCTTTTCTGACCCATTTCGCTTTTTCCTAAAATTATTCCCAAAATGGAAAAAAACAAAACGTAAAGTAACAAAAGTAGAAATCTTTCATAAAAACAGCAAATAAGTGGATTTAACATTAATCAGTTTCCAGAGGACCCAGTTGTAAGAATCCGTTACTTAGTTTCCATAAAACTTTGAAATAGTAATGTATTTCTTTTTTAGATATGTCTCATCAAAGTGTTTGATCCACCTTTAATGCTCTTCTTTATTGAGCTATATTTGTGTTTTTTATAGAATGCAAGAAAATAAGTAATCCAAGAGGGGAAAAAACATTTTTAAGGAAAAAAATATATATATGATAGTAATCCTTTTCACATTGATAGCAAAAAAAGTCTTTGCTGTCAGAGTAAAAAATCTTACTTTAAATATAAATTTTCTCTCACTCCAAATTTTTTTGTTCTTACTCTCAAAACTCAAGTTTTTGCTCTCATTTAAATGTTTTGCTATGGAAGTGAAAACCGTGCAGGAGGCGGGTTCATGCTGCTATTGGTCATTGCCATTCAGACTGACACCTGGATGGGAATCATTTCTGCGTGATGTTTCTGCCTTTCTGGTAAAGTCTGGTAAAACTGTGTAACACGTACATACCGACATTCAGTTAAAGGATATTAACAACACTTTTTGGACCTAAGCTGTTTCAGTGATACGTTTTCCACCTCTGCTGCCTCAATCAATACTGAATTTCTGCCACCCTGAACTCACCTTGGTGCCATGTGATGCACATGTGATGCATCCGCTTTCTAACTAAAGCATCTCTTCCTCTTTTGCTGACCAATCATCAGTGACAGTGAAGTCTGGACACCACTCTTTCCAGCATCTTCTTACCTTTCTTGTTCTTCTCCTTCGTCACCACTGTCATGCTCATCAGCTCTCCCGCGTTAAGCCGCGACACCTGAAGACAACGAAAGTTGCTCTTCAGGGTGTTCTTCATGCCCACTTCCTTTCTCCTCTCTCCTCCTCCTCCCTGACTCCAGTAGTCGACCTGCAGACCCATCACCTCTGCTGGACAGCTGCAAGGACAGATGAGAAGATGGAGGTCAGGGGTAAGAAGAAGAGGAAGAGGAAGCTTGTAGAAAGGAAGTACCTGATTGAAGGGGAAGGTGGAGGTGTGGCGGTGATGCTAATCGGAGCTCCTGATTGGGAGGGAGGAGATCCCAGCATGATGTCATCTGAGTCCACTGTGGAGGGGAGGTAATGATCAGTCCAGTTTCAGGAGACACATGGAGGAAGATGAGACAGGTGAGTGAGCAGTACCTGAGGTAGACCGGAAGTTCTGCTCCACTAATCCAACATTCACTAGCTGAAGAGAAACCAAAAGGCAAAATGTTCACCCAAACAGTTCATTTAAGTCATCCAAAGCTGGACTGGAACCAGAATTTCTTACCCCGATGAAGGGCACAAACTTCTGATAGGAGTCATCATCCGGGCTGCAGATGAAGAAAAAGCACAGAACATGAGGTAACTTAACTCTTCCTTAACAAGCCTTTTTCTTTGCTTACTTAAACAACACCCAAATTATAATCTACGTCTCCACAGAGAGCCGAGACACGTGACGTGCTGAATTTCTGGACCGGTTCTGTTTGCAGAATCTTCCCGAATCTGGCACCAAACACTGCAATCCTGAAGGCGACGCTGTGGAAACAGGAAGTTACCTTCTGTGTTTGCAGGTCAGCATGGCCTCAGAGATTGGGCACAGGTGAGAAGTAGCAGCTCCGGCCAAATACTGAGACACCCGACTGGCAACACCGATGGGATCTGTCCGACAGGGAGAGTCAGAGGACCCATCATAACTGATGGAAGGTTTTAAAAATCCTTCGGTGAATACCGAGAGCTGGCGGCTCCGTTCGTCCAAACAGCTCCCTCCAGGTGACATCCATAAACAGGCTGCCAAACTTCCCGTCCAGAGACGATAGGTACTTGGCCATTGGATGGAGTCCTGGTGAGGGAATAGAAAAGATTTTTGTCCCAATAAATAAATTAGGAAATAAATATTTAAATAGGTTTTAATAATGACCTATGAGTGTGTGTGTGTGTGTGTGTGTGTGTGGATGCAGTGTACGTACCAACGGGGATAATGAGAAACCGGATGTAACCAAGCCAGTCAGGCGTCTTGCTGGCAAGTTGTTCTACGAAGCAGCAGAGGACAGTGCTGAGGTAACTCTGGTCTCCGCCCACCGCTACCTTCACTGTGGGCGGAGTCTGGGAGTTACAGTTACAGCTGCAAAACAAACTCAGGTCAGAGATCAAACCCATAAATGGATGAAGTGAATTAGTCAGCTGATCAGGGGAAGCCTACAATCTCTGGATGCGGACAATGATAGTGCTGAAGGCAGCCTGAACATCGGCGGTGGACACAGTGCAGACGATTGGCTGATCAAAGAGACGCTCTGACAGGTACTGGAGAAGGAGAGGACACATTGTTTTATCTGGGCCAGAGAGTCAGAGCCATCTGACACTAAACTGGGCACAGACCTGTCCCTGCCAGTCCGTGGTGTTGATCAGGATGATAGACTCTGGAATGTTGTCCTCAGAGAACAGGATGTGGTTGAGCTGATCCAGAACAGCTTTCCGTGCAACCTGAGTAAAAATACAATCTGATGAGTCTCCAGAAGAATCACCTGGACCTGAGCTGATGTGTTCTGGATGTTTATTGTTCTTCATGTCCAGTTTGTGTGTCTCACCTGTGGAACAGGTGTCCTGTAGTCATTTGATGTCTCACTGTCCACACTGCTGGTTCTGTCTGTCCCTCTGGAGTTCTGTCTCTCCTTCATGGAGATGCTCCATGGCTGGCGAGATGCCTGACTTCCTGTCTTGCTGCAGGGAAACAGGATGATTTGAACCTGTGTATGCATTGATGTGCTTCTGCATACCTCTCTGAGTACCTTGGTGACATGTGTGTCTGGGACTCAGTCTTGCAGAGTTTGGCAGCAGGACCCACATCTGTTCCTATGGCAACATCATCATCCAATTCCTAAGGAGATAACAGGAAGATGCTGCAAGAGAAAACCAGAACACATGTGCATGTGCACATGTCTTTTTATCTACAGACTCACCCCAGGGCCGGCCTCATCTCCTTTGGGCTCGTCAGGGACCCGGGGCCCCTGAGTTACAGCAAACATGAGCTGGTGAAGATGAATTTGTCAGTTTACAATTATCAAATAAAATAAGGTTACATGAAGCATTTGTTTTTATATGATTTATAATTATATTAAAACAGTAAATAAAATAAAAAAGAAGAAGAAAAAAAAGATAAAAGCACAAATACTGAAATAAAATAAACTACATGAAATAAATAAACAATAAAATAAAATTTGTTACGCGGAGTCACCTGCAGAGGGCAGCAAAGCCATAAAGGTACATTATATCTTATGTTTTTCTTTTCAGAAACAGAAAAAAAGATTCATGTAGGTGTATAGACTTTTTACTGTTTTCATGAGAAAACATCAGTAGTGTTTTTTTTCCAGCTCTTGTTCATGACTGCAGATGTTCTCAGTGTTTGTATCTGAATATCTGCCACATTGATGTTCAAACAGCTTCAACCTGGCTTTGAGTTTTTGACCGATGTGGTTTTAACTGAGTGCATCATGAATATCTGACTTCAACATGCAGGTGAATCATGACGCAGTGTGCTCGGTTCACATATGTTTACTCACCGTTTGCCCGTTCTGAAAGCTCTTCTGACCTCTGATCTCGGTCTGAGAGCTTGATTGAGAAAGGCCATCAAAGAACGGCCTGCGGACAGGAACCACGTCAGTGATCAGGAGATTCTTCGATATTAAACTACTTACAATTTATGATAAAACGATTGTGTTTTAAGTTACGTGGGCAGAACCCAGGTGGAACAATCTGATTACTCTAGAAATCATATATTTTGGATGATCATGTAAACAGGCTGAATGTTATGGAAATACAGAAACTTGCCGTCATCAGCCAATAAGAAAACTCCCTGAGACATTTAGAAAAGTCTGGACTGAGTCAGAAGGGACAGCAATCCAGAGGTTTAACCAGCTGATGTGGAATTCAGGCAGCCAGTGTTTCCCTCAGCATCACTGATTGTAAAACTGAGGTTCAGGCTCACCGAAGCTTCGGTTTGGGTGTGCTCTGGATGCTGTCGTTGTCGTCCAGCTCAGGACCGCTGTCGCTCAGGTTATCGACATCCAGACTGTCGTACAGCAGGTCCAGATCTTCTTCAGCGTCCTGACTCTGACCCACCTGATCACTCTGAAAGAAAACATTCAGGATCAACTGAAAACAAGGATTTCACTGAATGGCACAACCCCAATTTCACATAATCCCAAACAAATTAACCAAATAAATCCTGAGATTTTAATCCACCTTTGTCAGAAATGTTTAAAAATCAGCCCATTTGTTTAAAATGCTGCTGAGTTTACATGTAAAAGGACTTATATTGTCTGAGGAAGTCTATTAGTACAAACCTCATCCATAACTTTAAATCTCTTCAGCAGAGCCACAAACTTCTGCTTGAAGTTCGGTTGCTGGATGACAGGAAACAGAAGTCTGAACATGTCATCATGCATAGCATCAGCAACCCAGCAAACCTGAGTGGTCCTCACCTGAACTAGCGACGCTGTCTGCATCATTTTCCTGTGAGACGTCTTTGTCTTTCTCTGGACGTCCTCCTCATCGTCGTACATGTCCTAATAAATAAACCAAAACTTTAACTCTTAAAACGTTTTATTTTGGGTTTTTTTTTATGTAACCCTTAGAACCCCGTCAGCATCCAGTCAACATCATCTCCTGATAAAGATGTACAATGAAGTTCAATTATCCTCATTTTAAAGCCAAACACTTTAAGTAGGTAATCACACAATTAGATACAGATGGTGCACCGAGATCAACACCAACAAGAAGATACAGAAGCGTAGAGTCATCCCAGTTTAAAAAAAGGGCTCTGGTATGCAAACATTAAACCTAGAGACTCAGCAGGCTCTGCAAGATCAAATAATCAGGAGTCACCAGCGGAGAATGAACTGCTAGCAGTAGAAAAAGGACCCACGAGGCTAAAAAAAACTGTAGAGCACCAAGGACGGTGGCCTGATCACTTTATCAATAGAATGCAAAACATTACTTGGAACCAATCCGTCATGATCGCACAACTGCACGGAAGTGATTGTATACATGTTGTATGTAATGCCATCTCTTGAAGGGTCTTTCTGAACAGGAGTTTGTCTCAAACGTTACATGCCTTCTTAATGGTATTTAATTTCCACTTCCACTGCAGGAGCACAGCTCAATGCCATCAGAACCTCATGCCTCATGCCATTATGAATCTTCAACCTCAGAAAGATGAAGATTCATAATAAAAACCCTACAGCCGTTTCTAAGTCTGCAGGCTTTAATATTTATTACCATAGCAACGCCACAGACTATATTTATATTAAAAGGCAGCAGATCAAAAGATAAAAAACATAAACCAATTAAACCTTTTAAATGTCTGGATAAAGGCTGTTTCATGCAGGTGACAGATTTCTGATAACATGTTCATGTTATAAATTAATTAATTAATTAGTGAATATTGATCCATTTTAAGCAATAATATGAAATTACTACAATGGCATTCGGGCCCTGTTTACACCACGTTCCCATGCCAAATGCACCTTTTTCTTTTGGTTTGCATGTTAAAAATAAAAGGATAATTAAAGTCTGGTTTTGTTGTATAAATAATACATACAAATATTAAATTATCTTATTTGACTTTCTAGCTGAGCTCAGAGGGCAGATCCAGATTGATAAGGTGGAAGACAGAGCTGCCATGATGACTTTGGTTCTGAAAACAGCTAAACTGGGTCTCCCATCATAGGAAAATTTAACAGAACCGCAGCTTTTGGTGAAACTCGTTCCAGACAGCAGTGAAGTCCCTTGCTCCTGTGTAGAAATACTAGGTGTGCATGTGTGCTTTGACCTTTGCCCTCACCATCCAGGAATCTGGAGGTGAAACGGTAAAGTATTAAGTCTGGTGAAGTGTCCCAGTTTGTCAACGTTGCTGGGTAACATCAAAGCAGCCAGTACTTGCATCTCCCTGCATCTGGCTACCGCCACCACCAAACATGTCTGCTTACACTGGAATCAGAATCAAGCAGGTTAAACAGGAACCCAGAATCAGTCTGACCTGTTAACACTTTCAGTCACCTGAGCCTGTGCGTCATCACTTCCCTCCTGTTCAGAAGAGTAGCTGTCATCATCCTCATCATCATCCTCCCAGTAATGGTCCATGTCGGGAGAGCGATCTGCACAAACACAAAACAATTTACAAAAAAAATTTGTAAACTGTACGTTTATTAAAATAAGTTTATGTCTTAAAATCTATTGTGTTTGTTTACTCTTTGTGTTTTTGTTGTTTCTTTACTTGTATTTTTTTTGCCTGTTTTGTTTTTGTGTTTCATCTCCATGTGTGTATATGAGATCTTTACCTTGACCAATCAGCTACCTGCGTTTCTTTCAAAGACTTGCAAGACTTGGACTCGCTGTTCACCTACCAGAGGCCTTGATCTTGTTGCCATGGCGACTGCTTGTGCCTTCCTGTTCGACTGGTTGGCTGGAGAGAGAATGGACGCTCAGCTCTGCCGCTCGAACTGAAGCATCCTTGAGGTTGCTATGGAGACCAAGGACGTGGGCTCCATCCGTCGGATGCTGCATCACCTGGGAAAACAAATAAAGACGACCACCCACGCATGCACACACACACACACACACACACAGTAATTTTGTTCTGAATAGTAAAAATCCTTTAAAAACTACAGCATAATTGCATAACTTTATATTTCTTTATGCTTATCTTGAGGAAGGGCAAGGTATGTTGATCTTTACATCACAATACAGCTGTAGAATTAAAAAGAGAGACTAAGTCATTTAAAGACATATTCAAAAAAGTGTATAAATAATTGAATAACCATAATAATATTTAAATCTTCATTTAAAAGGATTAACCTCAAGCAGCAGTAAAGATAGGGTAAAGGAAAAGGTAAAAGGCCCATGGGAAAATAAGTGTTTTTTAGTCTGGATTTGATGCATTTGCTGAAACTTTTATCTTTCGGGGCTTCATTTATAAAGTTTGCTTAGGCACAGAAGATTACATAAATATTTTATGAAGCAAAGGGATTTATAAAAATAAACTTTATCTAGAAAAGTGTATGTTGCTGCGCTAACTTTGGACTTTATATAGTAACATTGTGGAGGGAAAACTGCAGCACAACAGATAATACATTAAAACCACATTTGGTATCATTCACATCAGACTTTGTCTCATTGTGATCAAAAACACAGAAGCATGGATTATTATAAAAACGGAGGTATTTATTCCATAAATACGTATTTAGGAATCAGAGCACAGTATCTTCATACTATATAAACTGTTGATAAGGTTTTTATCGGTACATTAACTGTGTAGGCAAATAAATATTGCAGTGACATGCTAAATGCTTCACAATGGCCATGCTTTTGCTATATGACGACTATGCCCACAGTCAGATCAGGAAGGGACGTTGGACCTTGTGATCCCAGTGAGAAAAAGCTTGTCTGTGTAAACTGCAGAAATGTGCATTTAGTTAATGTACAAGTTATTTGTGACTCATATAGGATTCTAATAAATGTGGCTGCATGGTGGCCTGGGTCCAGTTATTCATCCTGTTGCACAGCAGTGTGGAGAACAAGCTGCAGGTAGAAGCTGGCTTCTGTAGGTAAAGACAGATTGTAGAAGTTCTTTAGTTATGTCTGTCATTTTGCTCACATAACTTGCAGTTGACAGTGGCTTCTGTCCCGCAGAGCGCAGAGGAGTTGCGCTTAGATGTGGTCCACGCTCATATTGTGGAGCGAGCCATCAGCATCTTACCTCCACTTTGAGATCCGGCCTCTTCCTCATGCTGACACCATTTACTGCTGCAGCAATGTGCAGATATTCAGCAGCCTTCCTTCTGACCGGCAAACAGGATCTCCTTATGTCTCTCCACCTCACTAACTAGTACCAATTTCACTCTGGGAAAAGTTACATGTCCTCTCAGTTACTATGATGTACTTAGAGATAGCTGGACCCACAGTATGTAATCTATTTAATATGTTGGTCTTAATACATGCAGGAGCCAAAGAAAGCTGATGTTTCTAACCGTTTCTTTCCTTACCATGGTTTTTATGCAGGTACATATTGGAGATTTTTCTTTCTCCCTGCTTTCTGTCTTATTTGATGAGTGTACACTGATATTGTCTTTATTGTTAGACTCAGGGATGATATCTGGTTTATGTTTCCTTTTCCCAATCAAACCAATAAATAAACAATGATAGCTCATTGTGTTAAAAAAATTTAAAACATACAAAAAAAATTTAACATACAAATATATTTAGTGTTTGGGTATCTTAGTGTTGTGGGGGGAAACATCATTTTTAAAAAATGAACAAATACAGAGAAATAGTTTAATGAAGTAGGAACAGGAGTGTATTTAGAGTTGCATAATGTGTTGAAGAGTTATTGTCAGGAAGAATCCAAGCGAGGACGAACAAACGTGCAGGTAGGTAAGATGTTATTTAATGAGGACAATCTTGGAGCAAGCGTCATAGCAATAATAAACCAGACTCAGTGAATATTGCACGAGGTATCAGTCTGCGCAGGAGGTTTAAGTAAAGTTCCAGGTGTTTCCATCGAGGTTGATAAAGGAGAACAGGTATGGGCCATGATTGCTTGAGCAGTTGGATACCGAGTATTGTAGTGAGACCGGTGATCAGTATACTGGAGATACTGAGCGCACCCAAAAGGCAGGAGCAGACATGACCGTCATACATGAGCAGATTGGGTCCAAAATAAAACAGGAGATATCAATGGATCTTGTTTGGTCCCTTTATTGGGTTCAGGTCAGTGATATCAGACCCGTGCAGGACTCTGGTCTGCAGAACGACTGAAGACATGCTTTTTGCTTTGTTTTTCCTCCTACCCAAACAATAACCTGCATCACCTTTTTGGTGCTTTATTGCCACTTTCTCAAACTCAAACTTTATTTATTTATAAAGCGCTTTTCATGCTTTTAGCAACACAAAGTGCTTCACACAATAAAATC
>JBAMIG010000004.1:26922527-26932543 GCA_037177335.1 Kiunga ballochi
TAGTCTAAGTGTTAGCTGCTAACGCGGAAGCGTTTAGTCTAAGTGTTAGCTGCTAACGCAGAAGCGTTTAGTCTAAGTGTTAGCTGCTAACGTGGAGGTGTTTAGTCTAGGTGTTAGCTGCTAACGCGGAAGAGTTTAGTCTTAGTGTTAGCCGCTAACGTGGAAGCGTTTAGTCTTAGTGCTAGCCGCTAACGTGGAAGCGTTTAGTCTTTGTGCTAGCTGCTAACGTGGAAGCGTTTAGTCTTTGTGCTAGCTGCTAACGTGGAAGCGTTTAGTCTTAGTGCTAGCTGCTAACGAATGAATGAAATTACATTATATAAAAACTACTTCATAAATCTCAGAGGGTGATGCAGTATTCAAATCCGACTAAACCAAAGATGGACAGAAACATGACGTTCTTAGAGGCCCATAGCCAAACCCTTGCTCCTCACACTCAGGAAAGAAGAGTGATAAAATATCTTCTATCTTCTCTACCCTGAGTGGGGTGCAGAGTAGAGATGTCTAATGAAAAAAAAAACACCTACTTATAAGCACAGATTCAAAATTCACAAAACAATGACACATGGTGGCAGGGGAGGAGCTCTCCCAGTGCACCAATCCATGCAACCAATAATGGCGCCAACCTGAGAGTCTGGAAGTGGAGGGACAGATGGGGACAACAGAGGCCGTGAGTCTCAGAAGGACATGTCTGTAAGATCATCTCGTGAGTGTGTGCGTGAGGTGTACCAAACGTGAACCAGTCCACAGTATCTTCCTGCCATGTTTCCATAGCAACGGAGTGACCTTTGGGGAACCAGTAGAGCCCATGTCTCGCTGCATTAAAGGGTTCAGAGCTTCTTATCTGCTGTCAGTCCTCAGAGCAGGTTGTTTTGTTCTGTGTGGCCTTCAGAGCCACAGAGAAGGAGCCAGATTCAGATTGTAATGTTTTGGCTACAGACGGGCCTTTTCCAGCCTTGAGCCAATCAGTGCTCAGTGTGAGGGATCCAGTCAGATGCTCTCCCCAAGGTGTTTTCACTGCAGCAGATCCAGAACCACCTTGCCTGCATGAGCCAGCGAGACATGGTGGTTCTGGAGAATCAGTGTTCATGGACCGGTCTGCACTCACTGCGTTACCAAACAGAAGCTTTGCAAACTTCCACATCAGCAGAAACCCACTAACTCCAAACAGCAGGAATCCTATGAGCATAATGATGTATGCATGTTCCACAGCCTCAACGTTGACAGACACACAACTTTCTACTTATTGTGTTCCTCTCTGTGAAACATGCTACACATTTATCCAGCTCATTATATCAGTCTAATTGTATCCTGAAAAGTGCAGAAATGAGAGGGAATCAAACCCTGAACTCAAAGTTGAAGCCGTTTATTTGAGACGACAAAAGGACGTACTGCCGGTTTGTAAAGCAGATTTTTATGCCTAATTTTTCACAAAAAACAAAAAAAAACTAAACTGTAATTCCACACAACACAACAGTCCTTAGGGTAAATGTGATTTACGCAATATGGGTCTAAATGTATTCCAAATCTCTAAAAGTTATGGCCTTTTTTATAGTCAAATAAAAAGTAAATAAATACATGGATAGTTTATTTACATTACCAAACATATTTAGGGTAATTTTGACCCAATTTTTGTTTCTTTTGTCAATACACGCAAACTGTCAATAATGCAAATTGGGCGATGACGTCATTTAGCGATTTTAGCAACAGTCTCTTTTGTTTTAAACGAACACTGTTTTAAACGAACATTGTTTTAAATTAACATTGTTTTAAATGAACACTGTTTTAAATTAACATTGTTTTAAACGAACACTGTTTTAAATTAACATTGTTTTAAATGAACACTGTTTTAAACGAACACTGTTTTAAACGAACACTGTTTTAAACGAACACTGTTTTAAACGAACACTGTTTTAAATTAACACTGTTTTAAATTAACATTGTTTTAAATTAACATTGTTTTAAATGAACACTGTTTTAAACGAACATTGTTTTAAACGAACATTGTTTTAAACGAACACTGTTTTAAATTAACATTGTTTTAAATTAACATTGTTTTAAACGAACACTGTTTTAAATTAACATTGTTTTAAATGAACACTGTTTTAAATTAACATTGTTTTAAATGAACACTGTTTTAAACGAACTAAAAGTCAAAATAAAGAGTTTGCTGTTTTCTTCTTCTACTGTTGTGTTCAGACATGGTGAAGATGCGCTGTTTGTCGCCCCCTGTCGGCGGGTGAGTGTCAGTGTCCTCCTCCTGCACCGGCAGCAGCTCCGTTCTATTCCCGGAGCGACCACCTCCATTTTAACACCGACTCCCGGCGCAGGAGCAGCGGTTCGTAGCGGACTGAGAGCGGGCGGAGGATCGCGCTCCAGCGGCGGCACTCTGCTTCTTCCCCGGCGGTTATCAACAGCTCCAGGCGGCCTGAATCAGCCTTTCTGCGGGATGGCGGCGCTGCGGCAGCTCGCAGCTCGGACGGCGCTGGATTTGTGAGGAATTAACGGCTCGTTTTGTGCGCTGCAATCGGCCCAGAGAGCAGCGGAGGAGGAGAGGCGTCGACTCGGCTCGGTACGGTCAGGTACCGGTTTTGTTCCGATTGGGTTTATTGATTAGAGACCGATGCTGTGGGTCGTCACGGGTCGGCTTTGTGGGATCTTGTGTGGGCCGATCGGCGCTGACAGGCCGCTGCTGCAGCCTCTCCGGCGGCCTGTCGCTGCTCCTGCAGCATCCACCTGCCGCTCCATGACAGGAGCGTGCGCCGTTATATAATGTGTGCGCAGAGGACGCGCGTTTTCCGCGCGGCCGCCTGCGGCGGGATGTGCGGGGAACGTTTGCGGAACCCTCCGCTTTGTGTCTGCGCAGATCAGGACCGGTACCGGGTTCAGTTCTGGACCGGATTCTTTTTCCAGCTGTTCCAGAAGCTTCTGCTGGGCAGTCTGGCGGGATCAGAACTTCACATCTGGACCATTAAACTCTGGAATGGTCCAGAACTTTCTGTTAGCCCATCCAGCAGGTTCTGGTCCACTCTTGGTCGACCTCTTTTCGCTCAGATGGTTGTGGTTCGGTTCCTCTGGAATAGATTTGGGTCAAATTGAATCCCCTGGTCACTCAGCAACACATGGTTGAGCAGAACCGACCCAGTTTCACATTAACAAAGTTCTGGTTCTCTTAGTCCATGTTGGCAACCAAACGTACAACAGTCCAGAATCGTGGCCCAGGTTTGGTTCTGTACCACAATGAAAACTGGAAGCAGATGATTTACTAAGTCAGAACCAGAACTGTCCAGTTCTAAGGTGAATTGTTTTTATTTGTCATCATTTGAAACAACTGATAAACTTGTTCTACAGAACCGGGTCCATTCCCAGACTGACATGAACCAACCTGGTACCAGCGGTCAGAGGTGTGGGGACCATAACGGGTCCATTCCGGGGACCAGAACGGGTCCAGTCTAGGACTAATGTGGTCAACATAAACCAGGAGATTTTCCCTCCTGGTTCTGGTTCTGAAGGAGCTTTTCAAACAGCCAATTATTATTAAGCAATCTTCATCATCTTCATCATCATCATCAGCAGCAACATCCTGCTCAGATCCAGTTCTACGGTTTGACGGATAAAAACAATTGTTTGCTGGTTCTGATCCGGTCCTTAGAACCCAGAACTCCATCCTTTAACCAGAATCTACTGATCAATAACCTGATTTACTGATCATCAGCTTAGCTTCAGACGATGCCAAGTAGGAAGGACATCCGAATGATGTCAGAGATCCTTCTGGAAGGTCACCGGGTCATCTGGAGTCCTACTGAGGATCAGCTCATAGTTTTCCCGGGCTGGACGTCCCAGAAGGTCCTGAAAGACCATCAGCTGTCTGAGGACGGAGGTTCGGTCCAACAATAAAATGTCCAGACCTTCCCTGATGCGGTTGCCATGGCGCCATCGTCAGACAACATAACTGAAGCATCAGGATACTCAGGATGTGTAACACAGAACCGGAGCAGAAAGCCCAATCCAGGTTCAGAACCATGCGAGGGCCATCGAGCTTCCACGCGGTCCTAGACCCGTTCAGCAGAACCATGAGACACCCTGTCCCCCCGTCCCCCGGTTATCTCTGTGCTGCAGATCTCACAAACAGAAGCTCAGACCTGATAAGGCCCGGGGGCCCAGAGGGGGGCCTGGGGGTGCTGGACCGGATGTCCTGTTCTGATGGAAGAGGTCGGTGTCGGCGCTCAGAAACCCTGAGTCATGCTGCTGCAGCGTCATGGCAACAGAGAGGAGAAGTGGAGGGGAGGGGGTAAATAAGGGGAAGGGTATCTGAATGATGCTGGACTAAGAGTTCTGGTCCACATCCCAGAATCTGAGTTATGGTCCTGATCCCAGTATCTGAGTTCTGGTCCAGATCCCAGAATCTGAGTTCTGGTCCAGATCCCAGTATCTGAGTTATGGTCCTGATCCCAGTATCTGAGTTCTGGTCCTGATCCCAGCATTGGAGTTCTGGTCCAGATCCCAGCATCGGAGAATCATTCAATTATAGTATCAGTAGATACGGGTCCAAAGGAAGGAAAGATGCTCCTCAGAACTTTGAAAAGTTCTTCCAGGAACCGCGGCTACTAAAATCATCTCGGGACGGTTCAGACTGATCCCTTTAAAGTCCTTAAAACTGGACCAGATCTGGTTCTGACTCAGTAAATCACCAGGTTACTGTTTGCAGGTGCTACCAAACCTGGCCCGGGACTCTGGGTCCGTACTGTAAACAAACAGAAGCAAGACACTTCCTGTCGGACATGTTGGACTCGTCTCGCTCTGTCTTTGTCCTCGGACTGATGATGTCACAGTTACATCATCAGCCTTCAGTCTGCTTTGTGGGAGCGTGGCTGACGAAGCGTAAAAAGTGGGTCGGGAGCTGCAGCCGTGGTTGCCATGGCGATGAGATCAGTAGGTCAGAGAGAAAGCGGCCGCTAGGTATGCTGGGAAATGTAGTCGGCTCTGAGACTAAGAGCTGGAGGTTTAGTTAAGCTGCAGGAACATGATTTAATCTGATTATTATAATCGTGTGTGTGCGTGTGAGTGTGTGTGTGTGGGGGATGGGGGGGGACGCTGACCCTGAGCAAGGCAGCAGCTGTAACACTGATACAGATTATTTTAGATTAAATTAATTAAATCTGACGTGAGGACATGAAAGTTACCTGCAGGATCTGGAGACCGGTCACATGATGACATGCATCATAAACCCTTCATCATCATCATCATTTCTGTTGTAACAGTGATCTGTAAGTTACGTCTCCAGACTGAAACTTCACCGACTGGATACCAGGACGTCACCTCCAGTTTAGTATGTTGTCGTTCAGTTGGGTTAAAGATGCTGTTCCGTAGTACGTGTTTTTACAGAGAGTCCCTGAATGTGGCGGACGTCATGTGACCTGTCAATCAGAGCGGCTGGGATCAGTGACGGTGTGGGCTGGTTTTCTGCTGTGTGTCTGTAAAGAAAAGCTGTAAGTTTATAATGATTGTTTTTGGTAATAGATGTGGGCGTGCACGTTCCCAACGTCTGGCTGTGGGCGTGCACGTTCACAACATCTGGTTCCAGTTTGTGCGGAAAAAAAGCTAAAAAAACGAATAAAGATTAAACATAAAAATAATTCAACTGCTGCACATCAAGAGAGTAAAATGATCTGAAGATCGACCTTCCTGCTGGATCAACCTGGACTTAGAGACCACCAAGATGACCTGGAGACGTCTCAGTGAGACGGACAGACCACCTGAACTGCATCATTAACACCAGACTGGCTTCATTTCACCATGCAGGATCAATATTTTACCCTCCTCTTATCACTGATTGGTCTTTGTCTCCTGATTGGACGTTACCATCAGTTTAAGATCTTTGATTGGTAGAAAGTTTGACAGGAAGTGACTTCATCATCATGTCCATGTAAAAACAGAAGTCTTTTAGCAACATAGTGATGAGGATGAAGATGTGATGAATGGATGAAGGATCCGGAGTCTCTTGAATAAACTGCGCGTGTTGGGTAGGGATCATAAACCTGCTTTAAGGGTAACCTGGAGGTCCAAACAGAAAGATGGTTCTGACCTACATGCGTCCTGTTTGGACCTCAGACAGAACCGCTCACCTGCTTTTAGTAAACTCTGTTTCTGACTATATGGTTGTTCCTTCATCGGGCTTCTGATTGGTCGAGGGTGCTGATGATCATGGAGCTGATAACAAACCGTGTTTATTTTTTTTCAGGTTCTCGGCGAGGATGCAGCAGTGATCCTCATCAAATCGTTACCATGGAGATACCTGACAGGCACACCTGCAGCAGTCAGGGGAACTGCTCGGCCAGCAAAGACTACTGTTACTCGGCCCGAATCCGCAGCACGGTGCTGCAGGGGCTGCCATTCGGAGGCGTGCCCACAGTGCTCGCCCTCGACTTCATGTGCTTCCTGGTGAGTCGCTGTTTTAAGATCATGATGTCATTCACAAAGTGATGTCACACGTCAACATAAACAATAAACCACCTGAATCAACAAACACGTTTCTGTCTGGAACGGCTCAGTTCGTTAAAACCTGCTGCCGCGTTTCCACGGCAACCGTATCCTTACCCGGGAGGCGGGGCATATAGTTTATTTAGCATGATGTCATTGTGGGGGCGGAGCACTGGCGGCCGCAGAAACAAGAAAGACTTAAAGGCGGCAACATAAATACACAACTACAATATAAAAATACAATAAACAGAACATTAGAATAAAACTCACATCATTATCATCACATTATTATCATTAGATCATCTGAATAGAGTACACACATCGCACGGTATTAAAATGCAGTGCGGGCGTCTGCCTGCCTGCTGGGGTTATTATGGGATTAAGGGATTAAAAACGGGGTCAAAATAAGATCAGCAAACATGAAAGTCTGTGGTATAAAATCCAGGACGCTGATTCAACCACATTGAGCTTTTTCCACCTTAAAACACACCTGGAGAGGTTAGCAACTGAAATATGAATGCTAATGTTAGCATCGACGTTAGCGACACAAAACGTGTTAGATTGTTACCATGGTAACTGGCCTGCCTCAGGTTCATCATAATGAATAGATGAAAATAATAATTGAAACGAGACATCCAGTGTTTGAGAAGATCTGTACTGCCTGTATATTATCTGTACATTACATTTAATCGAGCTATACATTCAATCTGCGCAGGCTAGCAGCTAGCAGTTAGCAGCAAGCTACGCACCATCTTCTGCTTATTAAAGTTTTTTAAATTCCGTTATTTAATCATCAAAGTTTCACAAGCTTCAAGGCCTTGCAGGTTGGTTACAACCCTCTAGGCGGTGCTGGAGACCTAAGCATGACTCAGAACCACTGCTACAGTTAGCAACAGTTAGCATCCTGACACAAAAGCATCTTTTGGTTTTTTATAAGCAGCATTCAAATAAATAAACCTTGAAGAATACTTCCCCAAATCTACTTTGAAAAATTCACATAAAAGCAAAATAAGTTTCTGTCAGAGCTGCTGGGACATTAACTGACTGTTGGAAAAATCAGTACAACTGTCTGGTTCCTGCCCACACGGGTACATAAATGCAATGTTCCAACCTTTATCTGACAGGAAGCTTCTTCTCCTTCAGGTGCTTCTCTTCGTCTTCTCCATTCTGAGGAAGGTTGCTTGGGATTATGGCCGCTTGGCGCTGGTCACAGACGCAGACAGGTAAACTCAGGACATCAGCGGTTCTTCTTTTGTGATGGACTTTTCCATCAGCTCAGCTGCAGAAAGTCCTGAAGGGACGCAGGTAAAACTAACCTCCGTACAGATAGAGGAGCAGCGGAGGAGGAAAAAGTGATAAAACTGATAACTTATAGTTCTGGACATCGTGTTTATCTGGTTTAAAATGCCCACATAGGGGCGCTAAAGATCATAATAATTGATGGTCACACTGTTAGCTAATGTAGTTTCTTCTTCTGTTTCTCTTAAAATGTAGATTCTTTTTTTCTGTTTGACGTTTTCTCACAGCAGTTTTTTTTCTTTTCTGATTTCTTTTCTTAAGACTGAGGAAACGTTTCAGCGAACTAAAGGAGCAGAAATAGTATGTTTTTAATCCTCTGTTTGGTTTGTCCATTAACACCTTCCTCCTCTTCCTCTTCCTCGGCCTTCATTAACAGGGTTCTGCTCTCTATTGGTGGACTAACACTTATTCTTCTCATCTTTCCCTTCACACATTGGGAGGGTAGTCAGTGCCAGTAACCATATGGTGTCAAGTAAAAGGATGTTAGCAGGGATGAGCAGCCGACAGGTGTTTCCACTTTGTGTTTATTTATTATTTTTTTCATTTCCTTTCAGTTTTGAGACTTAAATAATAATAATTATAACCAGGGGTTGCACGGTAGGGTAGTGGTGAACACTGGTATCACACAATAAGGTTGCTGGTTTGACTGTACACATCATTAAACAATCTCCCAGTAAAGCAGAAGCAAACAAGTTCATTACTATGGCACTAATCACCCTCCATACATGTATGATTTCTGATTGTGTGCAGTAACCTTGGTAACTTTTGTGGGGTGCTAACAGGTGTGATGCTAACAGATGCTAACACTCCACACTTTTCTCCATGTTTAACATGAACTCAGCCGAAGACGAGACAGAGATAACTATGAACCGGTGAAAAGGTAAAGGGCTGCCTGTAAACCTTGTGTTAGTGTGTCGTAAACCCTGTGATGTGCTAGCCAGCCAGCTTGGTAACTAGCTAACTCCACACAGAACCTGGCACATCAGGTCTCTCTCCATGCTGTATTCACTGAGTTGGGCTTTATGTAGGCAGCAGTTGAGTTGTGGAAGTTAAATCAGCTGAAAGCTTGTTATCAGACTTGTTTCTTGAGTCACATGTTTATGATAAACTGACACCTTAAATCAAGCCCCTCAGTTTGTCTCTGTTTTGTCCAAAATGTGCTGTTAAAGCTCTCGTGAAGCAGAACTAGAGTCTGGTCATTCTTTGCTTTTTTACTCTAGTTTGGTTGTTGTCACAACAAAAAACCAAAGTTGTCATACATTTATAAGCTAAAAAAATCTATGTTTGTCTGAAATCAGACTTGGGTGACTCAATAAGCTTGCTAACTAAGGTAGTTGGATAAGGAAGCTAACTGAGGTGGCTAAATAAAGTAGCTAACCAAGGTAGCTAACTAATGTGGCAAACTGAGGTGGCCAAATAAAGTCACTAACTGATGTGGCTGAAAAAAAAAGTAGCTAACTAAGTTGGTTAACTGAGACAGCCAACTGAGATAGCTAAATAGAGTTACTAACTGGGTTAGGTATCTGAGGTGACTAATCAAAGTAACTAACTAAGGTAACTAAATAAAGTAGCTAACTGAGGTTGCTTACTAAGGTAGCTAAATAAAGTAGCTAACTGAGGTCGCTAACTAAGGTAGCTAAATAAAGTAGCTAAATAAAGTAACGAACTGAGGTCGCTAACTTAGGTAGTTAAATAAAGTAGCTAACTAAGGTAGCTAAATAAAGTAACTAACTGAGGTTGCTAACTTAGGTAGTTAAATAAAGTAGCTAACTAAGGTAGCTAAATAAAGTAACTAACTGAGGTTGCTAACTTAGGTAGTTAAATAAAGTAGCTAACTAAGGTAGCTAAATAAAGTAACTAACTGAGGTCGCTAACTTAGGTAGCTAAATAAAGTAGCTAACTAAGGTAGCTAAATAAAGTAGCTAACTGAGGTTGCTAACTAAGGTAGCTAAATGAAGTAACTAACTGAGGTCGCTAACTTAGGTAGCTAAATAAAGTAGCTAACTAAGGTAGCTAAATAAAGTAGCTAACTGAGGTCGCTAACTTAGGTAGCTAAATAAAGTAGTTAACTGAGGTTGCTAACTAAGGTAGCTAAATGAAGTAACTAACTGAGGTTGCTAACTTAGGTAGCTAAATAAAGTAGCTAACTAAGGTAGCTAAATAAAGTAACTAACTGAGGTCGCTAACTTAGGTAGCTAAATAAAGTAGCTAACTAAGGTAGCTAAATAAAGTAGCTAACT
>JBAMIG010000004.1:27004857-27015095 GCA_037177335.1 Kiunga ballochi
TTCATTTTGTTGTCTTTTGCGTTACCGTGGTTACTGCGTTAGTTGGCCACTAGAGGGCTGGGGTTAGAGGTTGGAGGAAGGGTGGGGGGGGGGAAGCAACAAAGAGGGCAAGTTTTCCCCCCCCCCCCCCCCAAAAAATCTTTCTCTTCTTCTCTGGTTTGTTCCTTTTTCTGGTTCTGTCAACTACACAACTTAACTCTGCCCCCTAGTGGTTTCCGCTGGTATTGCTTCGTTTTCTGCGATTTTGCTAAAGTCCTTCTGACCTGGTCTGAGGTTTTGATTCATATTGTCCCCTGCAGGAAGAGATGAGCTCCTGGATCCAGGCCATCATGAACGCCGCCGACCGCCCCGATGTCCCAGGCTCCAATCCCGGGACGCCAGCATCCGGGCGTGCTCAGACACTGCCGGCCTCAATCTCGCTCACCACCGAGTCCAGTCCGGGAAAGAGAGAGAAGGACAAGGAGAAGGAAAAAGAGAAGCGCTTCAGCCTCTTCAGCAAGAAGAAGCAGTAGAAGAAGAAGTGGGTGGAGCTTTGGTGAAATCAGAAGCGGCGCTCCGACGCAAAAAAGCTTCTGATTGGCTGAACTGGAATCTGCTTCGGAGTGCCGCTTCCCGTCTCAACCTCATGGTCCATCTCACAGAACCGCCATGAGCCCGTCTTCAGTTCCTCAGCCTCCTGCTGTGGACCAGAACCTGACCCAGTTTGGTCCAGATGCAAAACCCACCTTCTAAATGTGGTTTTTGTAGGTTGTAAACCTCCTGGTTTCTGATTGGATGATGAATTTGTTACATCATTCATCTTGATCCAATCAGCTTCTGAATGATTTAAACAGGATCAACAGTTGTGTTTCACCTGAGGTCGACTGGGAGCTCTGAGCTCTGGAGACGCTAAATTTAACTTCCTGTTTTTAACAAACTTCATTAAAAAAGCAAACTTCTGATTGGAGGTGACATCACTGATGTCATCAGAGAACAGCCAATAGCATACGGCTGAGGAAGTGGAGCTGAACTTTCACCAAAGTTTCTGCTGTTTTTGTTTTGTTTCTTTGAGTGGTCGGCAGGACATCGCTGAGGTCACTGTGATGTCATCAGCTTCCGCCGCTCTGCTGTTCACTGATTGGCTCACTGATAGAAGAATGATGTGGGCGGGAACCTTTTGTTTTTGTGAACTCATCTTTTATTTGGTTGTTTTTGTATTTTTGTTGAACATTTCTGAGGTGGTTCTTCAGATCCACATGTTGGTTCTGAGCTTTCTGAAGAACCCACTGTGGTTCTGAAGAACCCACTGCGGTTCTGCTGCAGGATTTGGACCAACAGTGCTTTTTTACGTTTCCATTTGGGCCGTTTGCTGAGGTCTTGGTATAAATCGTCCACCTGCATGCTACATGAACTCACCCGAATCCTCTGGGTTCTTTTCGGTTCCGCTGGCCCGGTTGGAGGTGACTGAACACGTGACCAAACGAAGGCTGCCTGCTCGCTGATTTTCTGCTCTTTGATACTCGTGTTGCTCCGCTTCACTGTATATCTATCGTACCGACATGTATGGGAGTTACGCCATCTTTACTGCACAATCAGAAGCATCTAGAGGAGATGAAGATGATGATGAAGAGGCTGTTTACAGCTGAATATTTAAACTGAAGTTAGATCATGAAGCTTTCCTCATGTATGAACCTGCACCTGTAGACTTTAACCTGTCAGAAATGTACGTCATTAAAGCTTTTAAACTTTACAACTTCCTGTTTGGATCCTTCTGTTTACACCTGATGATAATGATCCTTCATCATTTAAAGTCATTTGAATGTTTTTACATTGTTTTATTTCGTACCATGTTTGTTCTTGTGAGAAAATCTTCTGCAGTGATCAGAGGACTACAACTCCCAGAATGCACTGCGGTGACAAGCTGCTTTATAAGCACAAAGCTGCACCTGAGCTGGAAGTAGTTGCAGGTATGCGCAGGACAAACGGGAATAGCAGAAATCGCCCTTCAGAGTAAGAGTCTGAAACATGATGGGAATTTTGGGCTGAACATTTATTTCACCCGGACAACTGGTTTGACTGGGAACAGACATGGACAGAGTTTTACCAAATGAGATTAACTGAACATTCAGAAGCGGACTAAAGGAACACTGCTTACAAGTCTCCAGTTTCAGAGAACTGGAAGGAATCTCTGTATTCATCCCAGCAGACTGCTGGTCTGCATTAAAAGCAGATCCTGGAATGACATTTTCCAACAGTATGACTGCATTCCCTCATCACACATGTCACTTAGCTCTGCAGAAACTTCTAATGAGACATTAATTTCATTCAGGTGTGTTTGATCCAGACATTGCGTTTGAGAAACAGACCCAGTAAATCTCTGGTTCAGAGAAATTGGCCCGTTCATTCTGAGCATGCTCAGTACCTTGTCCCGTTACCATGATGCAGTCTCTGGTAGTCCTTCTCCTCAGGATCCCTTTGTACAATTGCTATTTCAAACGTGATCAAACTTGAAATGAAAATGTTTCTTATGTAAAACACAAGAAGCAGGAAGTCTTTTGTTTACAGTCTGTCCAATCAAAACCCTTCCAACCAAGATGTAAATCAGAATTAAGAGAAGCCGAATAAACGGGTTTCAATGGAAACCAGTTTAGAATGAATGTTTTTCTGTAAACTCGAAGACAAATACTTAATTTTAAAAATTATTTATGAAATCTGGATTAACATGAATAATGTAATCAAATAATTCTTTCCTAAAGCAAACTTTTCAGACTTCAAACATGAGACTAAATTAGACTCCAGGCTTCTGTTTTAAACCTTATTGGATCAGTTAGCATGTTAGCATTGCTGCTAAGCACAATGGCTAGAGGTCAATGTGAAGCAACTGAGATTTGGTAAGTATTCACAAAAAACACATCAAGCTATTTTGTGCATTTAATAGAGAATTTAGGTGGCAGGAAGCAGTGGTTAGACCCTCTCACCCTCTCCACCCCCATCTATCCCATCAGCTCTGTCAGATTTTAGTACATTAAAAGTTGTCCAGGTGTGCAGTCTCTGGCCTGCTAAAAGTTGGAATAGACTCCAGCCTCCCTGTGACCATGTCAATGCTAACGATTTATTGATCGGAAGAATAAAACTTGATTGATAAATTTTATAAATCCACATTTGTGATTTCAAAACATGCTTTTGATGTATTACAATATTGTAATAGATTACAGTAAAGAAGTTAATGTTGAGTGGAGGAACCTTTAGAGACATGCAAACGCAAAGAACCAAATCTGAAAAGAACCGGATTCTCTCCTACTTCAAGCAGGCTTTTATTTTCAAACTTCCAACCGGAAGTAGTCCCACATGGGATCTCTCTTGACTCCTTTCGCGGATCTCCAGGATTCCCATTAAAATTCCCACTTTGCTCATCATTTCTCAGGTTATGTGGTGGTTTTAGAGCCACGGATTTGCAGCGGGTGGGAGTCCGGTGGCCTGTCGTAGCGCGAGCAGCCGGTTCCGGTTCGGACCAGGAACGCTTACTGGCGGCGCTGTAATCTGCGGATTTCATCTGGAAACGGCGAACAGACGTTCTGATTCCAGCCTCCAGAACCGCATCAGCTTTCCAAAATCTGCTTATTTTAATGGAAATGTGTTTCTGCGTGATGCGTTTCGGACGGTACCAGCCGTGACCTTCTGGGCTGATCCGCGGAGGATGCTGCGGTCCGGATCGCTGCTGACGTCAACCAAACGAACGGTTCGGTTCCTACTAACTCAGCGTTTTTCTGCAAATTTAAAGAATGAGTAAATCTTTGATCTGAATAATAAAAGTGAATCAGAATAATTAAAACAACAGATTGCATTTAACTGCTTTTATTCTGACAGAAACATTTTCAAATTAAAATACATGGTTTAAAATTTGTTTAAAGTGGTTTCAAAATTAAAGGGACAGTCTGCTGTTTTACCAACATCTTCATGAACTTCCAATTTCTCCCAAGCTGTACCAAGTAGTGTAGAGCAATGTTGCCGGGCTGCAGGGGCCCCAATGCTACAGGGGCCCCTGCATTGGACTGAACCCGTTCAGGATCCCGCAGACAGACAGCAGGATTTGAGCGAACATGTCGGATAAGACGGCACCGCGCTGCCAGCTGAGGCTGGAGTGGATCCATGGATACCGAGGACACCAGTGCCGGAACAACCTGTACTACACAGCCGGGAAGGAGGTGGTGTACTTCGTGGCTGGAGTGGGCGTGGTCTACAACACTAGAGACCACACCCAGAAGTTCTTCCTGGGACACAACGATGACATCATCAGGTGAGGGGGTGTGGCTTGGAGACAAGATGTTCTTGAATGTCAATAATTTTTATTAGCTGGTGATAATAAGCCATCAGTAATGATGTGGAGTTCTCCAAGGCTCCATCTTAGGCCCTCTGCTGTTTTGGATCTACAGGCTCCCACTTGCTCAGATCACAGAACAGGCTAAATATAATAGAAGAATAATAAATGTAGAGATGATTATTTTTAATTTAGGCTCCGTCAAATACATTTACATGGAATATTTGCTCGGTGAAATTTGGTATTCATTAGAATTAGACTAATATGTTGTTAAAATGAACATTACCTGATAATTACCTGTTCATATATGTTCATTATGCACTTTGTATTGTTTACAGAGTTATTTGGTGATAATGTGTTCATAATGTGCTGAAATCTGACTGGCAAAATTAGGGATTTTACCAATCACAGAAATTCCCCATGAAGTCCTTGGAGGACTGAAAGATGTCTGACCATCTTGTGGGACCAGAAGTTTTAGGACCTGGTTTGGTTTTAAGGTTCGGGTTTGATCCATGAGAGAGGTTGGGATTTAGTTTAGGTTAATCTTATGGGACTCAAGAAGGTCTGGGCATGCTCAGTACTGCCTCTGGTGGAGATGAGGTGACCTGTGTATTTTCTGTCTTTCAGTCTCGCCATCCATCCAGATAAGATCCAGGTTGCGACGGGTCAGGTGGGCAAAGACCCGTATATCTGTATCTGGGACACCTACGCCATGCAGACTGTCTCTATCCTAAGGGATGTCCACACCCACGGAGTCGCCTGTCTGGCCTTCGACTCAGATGGACAGGTGAGACCCCATATGCAAGCCCGACCCCACTTCCCCAAAATCCTTCTCCTGTCGACCCGGTGGTCCTGGTTGCCAGTTTGTGCAGTTATCTGGATGGATTTTATAGAACTGAAAAGTTGCAGGCAAATTTTTTCCTGAGTCTCGGAAGTGTTGAGGCCAGTCAAGGATCTTTTTCCTAACCATGGGAAGTGATGAGGTCAGTCCAGGATCTTTTTTACGACTCTGGGAAGCGTTGAAACCAGTCCAGTATCATTTTCCTGACCTCGGGAACCATTGGGGCCAGTCCATGACATTTTTCCTGACCCTGGGAAGCGATGAAACCAGTCCAGGATATTTCTCTTGACACTGGGAATCAGTTAAACCAGTCCAGGATCTTTTTCTGACCCTAGGAAGCAACGAGGCCATTCCAGGATATTTTTCCTGACCGTTGGAAGCAATGAGGCCAGTCCAGGATCTTTTTCCTAACCATGGGAAGTGATGAGGTCATTCCAGGATCTTTTTCTGACCCTAGGAAGTGACAAGGCCAGTTCAGGATCTTTTTCCGACTCTGGGAAGAGACAAGGCCAGTCCAGGATCATTTTCCTGACCCTGGGAAGCATTGAGGCCAGTCCAGAATAATATTTCCTGACCTCGGGAACCGTTAAGGCCAGTCCATGACATTTTTCCTGACCCGGGTAAGAGTTGAGGCCAGTTCAGGATATTTTTCCTGACCCTGGGAAGCGATGAAATCAGTCTACGATATTTTTCCTGACCCTGGGAAGTGATGAAACCAGTCCAGGATATTTCTCTTGACTCTGGGAATCAATTAAACCAGTCCAGGGTCGTTTTCTGAACCTGGGAACCGTTGAGGCCAGTTCAGGATCTTTTGCTGACCCTAGGAAGCAACGAGGCCAGTCCAGGATCTTTTTCCTGACTCTGGGAAGTGACGAGCCAAGTCATAACAAATGAAGATGTGAAGAAGGATGACTCATTCCTGTAGACCTCCTGCTCCATCCTTTCCACGTCCTGAACTAGACTCTTACTCTTTGGGCCGGACCATTCCCATCCTGGAGAGGACGCTTTTCCGGCTGGGGATCTTGGGTTTGAGTTCGGACATGCTGATGCAGATTGTGTTAAATAAATAGCTGTAAGATGTTTGCTAACTTGTGCATAAACTAACTCCTACAGTAAAGACATCCCAATTTATCCGTGTTTCTGCAGGAGGAGGCGCTGCGCTGTTTTGTGTAGACAAGGTGAAGCGCTTGACGTGACGTCTTCATTTTATGTCTTTGTTGTCATAGCGACTGGCCTCGGTTGGTCTGGATGCCAAGAACACCTTGTGTGTGTGGGACTGGAGGAGAGGTCGAGTCCTCGCCATGGCGACCGGACACTCGGACAGAGTACGAATATCCGTTCATTGAGGTTTCTCCACTGAATCGGGTGCAGCGTCCACTAACTCTGTCACTCTTCATGCAGATCTTTGATGTTTGTTGGGATCCGTTCCAGTCTAATCGGCTGGTCAGCTGTGGAGTCAAACACATCAAGGTGAGACCTCGCCTCAGTTTTGTCCCTTCAGAAATCTGCTTTATCTGGAACTCGAGCCAAATCCTCCCGTTCCTTCCTCGCTCTTGCAGTTCTGGACTCTGTGTGGGAACGCTCTGACTCCAAAGCGAGGCATCTTCGGTAAGACGGGGGACCTGCAGACCATCTTGTGTGTCTCTGCTGCCAAAGATGAGATGACGTACTCTGGAGCCCTGAACGGAGACGTTTATGTCTGGAAAGGAATCACTCTGATCAGAACCGTTCAGGCCGCACACGGGGTACCTGCATACGGTGCACACGGTGTTCCTGCTCCGGCAGCAACTGAAACATCTGCACACCTGACTGTAAATGTTTGTGTGCAGGCAGGAATCTTCAGCATGCACGCTTGTGAGGAAGGCTTTGCCACTGGAGGGCGAGACGGTTGCATCAGACTGTGGGACGTAGACTTCAAACCCATCACCAAGATTGACCTGAGGGAAGCTGAGCAGGGCTACAAAGGTGTGAATCCGGCTGAGTCCAGCTGGCTTCAGTGTCCAGATCAGTTTGATTTTAATGTGCGTCTGTTTTAGGTCTCTCGATCCGTAGCGTTTGCTGGAAAGCTGACCGGATTCTGGCCGGGACTCAGGACAGCGAGATCTTTGAGGTGATGGTCCGAGACCGGGACAAGCCGGTTTTGCTGATGCAGGGTCACAGTGAGGGCGAGCTGTGGGCACTGGACATGCATCCCAAGCAGCCCGTCGCTGTCACCGGGAGCGACGACCGCTCAGTCAGGTCAGTGCACCGGGAACCCGACAGAGAAAAGACACTGGTCAGTTGTTTGTCTCTCACCTGTGTCCCATCTGGCTCACCTGTCCCAGGCTGTGGAGCCTTCCTGACCACACCCTGCTGGCTCGCTGCAACATGGAGGAATCTATCCGAAGCGTTTCCTTCAACAACGACGGCTCCCAGCTTGCTTTAGGAATGAAGGACGGTTCCTTCACGGTGCTCCGGGTCAGGTGAGCTTAGGGGTGCTGCACTTTCTTACTGCATCACTGGATCTAGATCACCTAAGACGCTCCAACGAGTCTCTGAACAAGATGTCTTTACAAAACTGGTTTATGTGTTCAGGGACATGACGGAGGTTGTCCACATCAAGGACAGAAAGGAAGTAATTCACGAGCTGAAGTTTTCTCCGGATGGTTCCTTTCTGGCGGTGGGATCAAATGACGGGCTGGTGGACGTCTACGCCGTGGCTCAGCGCTACAAGAAGGTGGGCGAGTGCTGCCGGTCCACTTCCTTCATCACCCACCTGGACTGGTCTGTGGACAGCCGTTTCCTGCAGACCAACGATGGTGCTGGAGAGCGGCTCTTCTACAGGATGCCAGGTACGAGCTCTGGATCTGTACAGGTCAGTCGTCAGTCTGGCTTTACTGATGTGGGACCAGAATGTGATGCAGGTTTGGGACTCGAACAAAAACGTTTCTCCATTTAGTGTAATATCAGATCAGAAGTTTCCTGTGTACATGCAGTCTCCACCCCCTCAGTTTAAACGAGCCTATCATGGCAAATTACTGACAAAATCAACCAATAAAATTACAAACATGAAACATTTCACATTCACATATCGCTTCATCCGCAGAGTCAAACGCTTAGACACACCCCCAAATTCACCCTGCAATACATCCGCTCTGTCTTGTCCAGACTGAAATACTTCTATGAACAGTTGGTCTGCAGGAGACTGTCAGCTGGAGACTGTCTGCTAGAGGAGGTCTGCTGGAGACTGTTGGCAGGAGATGGTCTGCTAGAGGCGGTCTGCTGGAGACTGTAGGCAGGAGATGGTGCGCTGGAGATGGTCTACTGGAGACGGTCTGCTAGAGGCGGTCTGCTAGAGGCGGTCTACTGGAGACGGTCTGCTAGAGGTGGTCTGCTGGAGGTGGTCTGCTAGAGATGGTCTTCAGGAGACAGTTTTCAGGAGACTGTCTGCTGGAAGCAATATGCAGGGGATGGTCTAAAGCGCCTCTATATCAGCTGCACTTAAACCCATTATAATTAAACAAAAGGATTATTGTAGAGCTTCCATTACTATACTGTCCGCGTCCTTCTGGACTTGAAGTTTGACTATGATGTCACTTCCTGGTTGCTTTATGTAATGTGTTGTCAGTCAGATGAAAGTAGTTTTGTAAAAAAATTATTATTGAACAGAATAAAAAAAGAACTGAATAGAATAGATGAGCACATGGAACTGAAGACTTGTCTGGGTTCAGCATTTGCTCGGTGCTAACCGGGTTGGACGGGGAGCTTCTTGTGGACTCATATTGTCCTTGTTCTGCAGCAGGAAAGCTGGTTCCAAAAGAGGAAGCAAAGGGTATCCATTGGATGACGTGGACTGGTGTTGTTGGGCCGGAGGTGAATGGAATCTGGCCCAAATATTCCAACGTGATCAACGTAAACTCTGTGGATGCTAACTACAGCAGCGCTGTGCTGGTCGCCGGCGACGACCTCGGCCTCATCAAGCTCTTCAGGTTTCCCTGCATGAAAAAAGGTATGTTCACAAACCTGTCGCTCCACATTTACTCATAATTCCCAGTTAAGCTCAACGGTCATCTTTACAACACAGGAGCCAAATTTAAGAAGTACATCGGTCATTCTGCCCATGTGACCAACGTTCGCTGGTCCAATGACCTGCAGTGGGTCATCAGCACCGGCGGCGCCGACCACGCTGTCTTTCAGTGGAGGTTCCTACCTGAGGGCGTCATGAACGGGGTACTGGAGCCGCTCCTTCAAGGTAACACGAAGATTATCTCTTCAGCATCCAGAGTCAGAACCCAGGTCCCTATGATAGCTGAGCCCGTCTGACATGTTGGCCTGATACGAACCAGTATCATTCTCCAGACTGAACCGTTACAAATTAACCGAACCTGGGCCGGAACCTCTGCTTCAATCCATGCTGAGATGTCTCTTGTTCAACATGGATATAAAACCTTGGTGTCCCCATGTTCCAGACATCTCCTCACATTATTAAGTCAAAACATTGTGTTTGGAGATTTTTTTCCAGCTTCAGGTGGACCTTTTAACCAGTGGTTCCACTGGGAGGTCAATGTTACCATCAGGAAGTGGGTCGGATCTGATGACTCAGCTTTATTAGAAAAGATGACTCGGTTCCATTCGGAAAGATGACTCTTCTTCAATTCCAAAAATATTCCAAATCCGTCCAGATACTTTCTGGTATGTTAACCAGGATATGTTGACTGTTGGTCTGAAAGGTTCCTGGTTCTGTTTGCAGAGGGATATGCTGACTCCAACAGCGGCGAGTCCGACTCGGACGTGTCGGATGTACCAGAACTCGACTCTGACATCGAACAGGAAACTCAGACCAACTACGAACGTCAGGTGACAGCTAAAGTAATTCTAGGGACATTAGCATCGCTCCCATTAGACATGTTAGCATTGTTGCACTATCTTAGCGTTGCGGGTATGCTAAATGTGAGCATAGCCACTATGCTACACGTCTACATGTTACTATGCTTCATGTTAGTATCGCTGCTATGCCACAGGTTAGCATTGCCGCCATGGTACGTGTTAACATGCTGCTATGCTTCATGTTAGTGTCGCTGCTATGCCACAGGTTAGCATTGCCGCCATGCTACATGTTAA
>JBAMIG010000004.1:27066506-27078323 GCA_037177335.1 Kiunga ballochi
CGACTAGATGTAACCTACACGACTAGATGTAACCTACACGACTAGAAGCCACCTACACGACTAGATGTAACCTACACGACTAGATGCAACCTACCCGACTAGATGTAACCTACCCGACTAGAAGCCACCTACACGACTAGATGTAACCTTCACGACTAGATGTAACCTACACAACTAGAAGCCACCTACACGACTAGAAGCCACCTACACGTCTGGATGCAACCTACCCGACTAGATGCAACCTACCCGACTAGATGCAACCTACACGACTGGATGCAACCTACACGACTAGAAGCAAACGTCCTAACCAAGTCAGGTTAACTTGTGAGTTGATTACCATGGTAACAGAGCAACTTTCTAAAACAGGACAATAAACTGAACTATGACAGTTTTGTTTGTGTGATGGTGGGTTTAATGCCAGTTAGCATCTGGCCACTACTCCCAAATACACAATAACTCTTTTTGTTGAGAATCATATTACCAATACGCGTACCAGAATAAGCTAAATAATGCTAATTTGTGTGCTGGAAACTGTGACTCACAATGCACTAACCTGTACTAACAGGTTCTGGACTAATGTCAACCACAAGCTAACTGCCACTAAACTGGTTTCAGATCACAAGTTCAGCCGACTCTGAAGCCATCACCTCCCAGAAGCTTGTAAAGGGCCACGCTTACTCTGTGACAGGTGTAGATGAGGTGAGAATATGCCCACTGAGGTTATGTGTATATGTCAGTGATTTATTGTTCTTTTTGCCTTAAATTAATTCTAAAACATCCACTTCCGAGTTCCTTATGCTGCGAGTCAGGAAGGAGTTTGATGATGTCACAGCCACAGGGTTTATTGCAAGTTGTGGAAATGAACATATCTGGAAAACTTTACATAACATCTTATATTTGGTTTTTCTTCAGATTCGAACTCAAAATGACAATCATTTCTGATATCACATTTCATTGCCAATATCGGTCATCTCTATTTTGTGTGTGTCTGTGTGTGTGCGTGCATGCACATCTACAGCACTATTGGCTGATTGGACATTGTGTGGTGTGAACAGTAATAACTGCTTGTGATTGGCTGCAGGTGGATTACCGAGGTAACAGAGAGAAGCTGATCCGGATCAGGAATCCGTGGGGCCAGGTGGAATGGACTGGAGCCTGGAGTGATAAGTATTACAAAAAACTTTATTTATAAATACAACCAGAACTGCAGGAATGAGATGAATAAGATGAGTTGTGCTGGTGGTTAGCCGTGTAGCCGCGATCTGAACCACGACCTTTCTCTATGAAGTGTGCATGTTCTCTCCGTGTCCTCCAGCTTCCGCCTTCCACCGTCCAAAGTCCCGTTAGGTTCCTTCTAAGGCTCTGTGTGTCTCCGCCCCTGGACGACCCGTTCAGGTGTCCCCGCCTCTGGGTGACCCGTCCAGGTGTCCCCGCCTCTGGGTGACCCGTCCAGGTGTCCCGGCCTCTAGCCGACCGGTCCAGTTGTTCCCGCCTCTGGCCGACCCGTCCAAGCGTCCCCGCCTCTCTGTGACCTTTCCACGCGTCCCCTCTTCTCTGTGACCCGTTCACGTGTCCCCGCCCCTGGCCGACCTGTCTACGCGTCCCCGCCCCTGGCCGACCTGTCTACGCGTCCCCGCCCCTGGCCGACCTGTCTACGCGTCCCCGCCCCTGGGTGACCTGTCTACGCGTCCCCGTTTCTCTGTGACCTGTCCACGTGTCCCCGACCCTGGGTGACCCCTTCTAGGTATCCCCGCCTTTGGCCGACCCGTCCAGGTGTCCCCGCCTTTGGCTGACCCGCCCAGGTGTCCCCGCCATTGGCTGACCCGCCCAGGTGTCCCCGCCTTTGGCTGACCGGTCCAAGTGTCCCCGCCTCTGACCGACCTGTCCAGAAGTCCCCGCCTCTCACTCGAATGGCTGCAGCTGTTAAGAAAAGGACTGACTTAGTTTCAACAGATAAACATGAAGAAGGGAAATGTCAGCCAGCTGGCTGGTTTGTTTCCACTGGTAACCATGGTAACCTCAACTTCCTCCAGCTCCATGGAGTGGCGTTATGTCAGTGATGAGGACCGGAACCGTCTGAGCCATCGCTCAGAGGACGGAGAGTTCTGGTAAGTCCTGGACGAAAGTCTTACTGACCCTTCTGTCCTTTCAGGGATGAAAGACATCGTATCTAAAACCACCTTGTCCTCCTCACAGGATGTCTTTCTCCAACTTCCTGAATCACTACTCCCGACTGGAGATTTGCAACCTGACGCCCGACGCTCTGAGCGACACGGAAGTGTCCAAGTGGTCTCTGTCCAAGTTCGAGGGCAACTGGCGGAAAGGATCCACTGCTGGAGGCTGCAGGAACTACCCCGGTATGTGGACAAGTACAAGTCCTGTAGCGTCCCGGTCCTTCATCGTCCAAATAAAACAGTGTTGGAGTTAGAAATCTTCTCATCTTCATTCCTGGATCCAAATTTCTGCCAGATTCTGTGACTTAGACTTCATAACGATGTCCTCTAAACCTGTTCAGAGACACAAACAGACACCTATGGACAGACAGGCAAACAGACGGATGGACAGGAAGAGAGACAGATGGATGGACAAAGAGAGAGACGGATGGAAAGGGAGAGAGAGACATATGGACAGACAGATGTACACACAGAGAAAATGAGAGACAGATGGACAGGCAGGCAAGCGGTTGGACAGAAAGAGAGACACACGGATGGAAAAAGAGACAGATGGAAAGAGAGAGAAAGATGGATGGACAGAACATGGCCCAGAATACATTCTTTCAGATTTCTGGACCGGAGTGATGTGGGTGGGATTAGAACTGTTCAGAACCGGTCCTATGGACCTGTCTGATGAGCTGAATCTGTTCTGGGATCCTCAGACTCGTTCTGGACCAACCCTCAGTTTGTGATCCGGCTGGACGAAGAGGACGACGACCCAGACGACGGTGAGGCCGGCTGCAGCTTTGTGGTGGGTCTGATCCAGAAGAACCGCAGGAGGATGAGGAAGATGGGAGAAGACATGTTGACCATTGGCTACGCCATTTACGAGGTGAGGACATACCTGTAAGCTTAATGGGGTCAATGGGACCCTCAGATGCTGATGGATGGCTAAACTATAGGATGTGTTAAAGAGGAAGGTGTTAAGCAGGATGTCAAAGGAAGGGAGGGTGATTGCCTCCTGTACCCACACTGGGACCACTGGGAACTGGTTCCATAAGAGTCACGTTAGGTCAGAACCAGTTACAAAG
This sequence comes from Kiunga ballochi, assembly GCA_037177335.1. Lineage (NCBI taxonomy): Eukaryota > Metazoa > Chordata > Actinopteri > Atheriniformes > Pseudomugilidae > Kiunga > Kiunga ballochi. The sequence continues at coordinate 27,069,751 of JBAMIG010000004.1, forward strand.
CTGGACCAACACATTGATTCGTTCTTCGCTGCTAATAATCTGAATCTGGCTTCTTGTGTTTCAGGTTCCTAAAGCGGTAAGAGCATCTACGGTGGTTCTGCTGCTCCGCTGTCCGGTGGGGAGCTAACCTGATGTTTTTCTTAGTTCTCTGGTCAGAGGAACCTCCATCTGAACCGGGAATTCTTCCTGCGCCACGCCTCTGCCGCCCGGTCTGAAACCTTCATCAACCTGCGAGAGGTCTGCAGCCGTTTCTGCCTGCCTCCAGGAGAGTACCTGATCATCCCGTCCACCTTCAGTCCCAACGAGAACGGAGACTTCTGCGTCAGAGTGTTCTCTGAGAAGCAGGCCGACTTCCAGTAGGTTTCAGTTTCCCCAGTGCTGTGATGGGAGCAGCACCTGGTGGCCATCAGGAGAACTGCAGCAGAGATCTGAGTGCTGCTGTCAGGCAGAAAGTTAAAAAGCTTTTTAGTTTTATTCTCGGTTTGTTGCATGGAATAACCAGCAGGTGGCAGCAAGGAGCCCGGTTTCCTGCAGGTTGGGATGCTGTAAACACATGCAGAGATTACAGAAATGTACCGTGTGGTGTGAAGATGCTAACGTACAAAACATGTTTAACTCGTATCAAGTTGTGTGAATGCAATCAGCTGATTGGTTGGTTGTTTCTGCAGGGTTCTGGAGGATCCCGTTGAGGCCCATGTGAAGAAGGTGAGTCTTCCCTGTGGCCCTAAATGACACTGAGTAAAGCTCTGCTGGTCCAATGTCTGTTCCATTTTAAGACAGTTCTGATGGGTGGAACCGGGACTGGACCGTCCTTCTAGCAGCCTGTGTGTGTTTATTTTGATCCGGTTTTGTTTGGTTCTCCTGCAGATAGAGATTGATGAGGATGACGTGGATGACCGCTTCCGAAGTCTGTTTGGACATCTGGCGGGACAGGTGAGTCCATCAGGCACAGACACATGTCTGGTTCTATTTGGGTTTTTCCTCTGAAGCACTTTGAGTAAAAAGGTTCTGTAAGTGTGTTTGGTGATCTCTGCAGGACTGTGAGATCAGCACCTACGAGCTGCAGAAGATTCTCAACAGAGTCGTTTCCAAACGTAAGAAACCTCATGGTGGGTTCCACCTGTTGACCGGTTCTCCTAAAGGTTCTGACCGTACAACTGTTTGACAGGATCCGACATCCAGAGTGATGGGTTCTGCATCACCACCTGCCGGAACATGATCAACCTGCTGGACGTATCCTTCAGAACCAGGCAGATCCAGAACCTGTAGGTCCTGCAGGTTCAGCTTTGCTAATTTAAAAGTGATTTTCTTTTTCTGGTTGAAGCGAGTCCTGAACTGGGAACTCAGAAAGACGGTAGTGGGAAACTGGGTCTGGTGGAGTTCAAAGTTCTGTGGACTAAGATCGAGAACTATCTGGTGAGTGTTTCCATGGAAACCTGCAGGATCCTGAAGGAGGCTCCGTAAACCAGGATTCAGGAAGAGTCTGGTTCATCAGACTTCTGTTATGTCTGACCTTTAGCGGTGAAGTTGGTTTTACTGTCATCCAGAACATTTTCCGGTCCAAAGACGTGGACAACACGGGGACGATGAGCTCGCTCGAGATGAGGACCGCCGTGGAGGAAGCAGGTGAGTCCTGTCTCATCAGCTGACCCACTGATATGCCAGCCTCTGACCTGCTGCCGTCTCTCTGCAGGTTTCAGTCTGAACAGTCCTCTTCATCAGATTCTTGTGGCCCGGTACAGCGAAGCGGACCTGACGGTGGACTTTGACAGCTTTGTGGGTTGTCTGGTTCGCCTGGAGACCATGTTCGGTGAGTCTCCACCGCCGTCAGCAGGCAAGACGTCCCCTCGCTGCTGCGTCCTCACTGTCTTTTCTGTCCACAGACACGTTCAACACGCTGGACAAAGACAAGTCAGGAACTGTGGAGCTCAATTTGATGGAGGTAGGAACCAGAACACGGGCCTAACCTCTGATCCAGAACCTGCAACTAAAGTCACTTAATCTGTTTTTCTGCTGCAGTGGCTCAATGTGACCATGCTCTGAGGGTCCAAAACCAGCTTGTACCCACATTTGGACCCGACCCGTGGACAGATGTCTTTGTTCCTACTGAGTTTGTTTTGTCATAAATAAAGAACGGAGCAGTTCTGGTTTTTGTTTTATTTCTTCTAAAACAAAGAAACATTTCTGTAACTTCCTCTGACATCACAGTGACATCATCGCTGAGTTCTCTGGTGGGCAAAGTCCTCGGCCCACCGCAGGGCCTCCGTGATGTCGCTGGCCATCCCTGTTCCCTTGGCAACCAATGCAGAGCCCCCAGCACTCCCACCAAGGTGATGACAAACAGCCAACGCCCAATCAGAAGCTGCAAAGGCTGGCGAATTCTGCAAGAGAAGCAGCCAATCATGTAACAGGAAGTTAACAAAGCCCCGCCCTCAAGGTGAATGGCTTTACCTTGGGAACCTGACAGGCACACAAAACCTTCCCAGAACTCTTTTGGTGAGCAAGAAGCATCACATGACTGTGAGGAGCTGCAGCGCTCAGCTGGTTCACCGTCTTCATCAAAACCTGGAACATGAAATCGGATCAGAACCGTATTGGAACCTTTAAGTTTTCCCAAAAAATAGCCCAGAGTCCATTAGCAGGATGTTAAATTTTTTAACTAGTAGAAAACATAATGCTCATAAGATCTGGCTGTGAGGGGCGGGGCTACTGTGATGCGTCTGTAAACGCACACATTTAACACTCTTCTCAAATCAAACCACGCCCACATCAACTTTCTGACCAATCATACGACTTCTCCAGTTGATGCGTCTGAGAAAGGGATGCAAGACGTCCATGAGGGCAACACAACGTTCTTCTCTATTGGTCTTTGATTTGTGGATACGAATGTGAAAAAATAGACCAGACTTCATCGGCCATTGGATGTCATGTGATTCTAGCTCCACCCACCGACAGCGAGTCCGTCTCCACCGAGTCCACCAGCAGCTTCTTTCTGCCAGTCTTTTCCATCACAGCCTGGGCGCTGTCTGCAGCCTGAGTGAAGCATGATGGGAAAACAGGTGTGAGACTACAGGCGTGTGACAGATAAGCTACAGGTGTGGTCTCACCTGTCTGGTTTCCAGCTTCCGTATCATGGTGTTGGTGGTCCTGAGCAAGACTCTGAGGCGGTTCTGCAGCTCTCGGCGCTGCCATGCGGGGATGGGGGTGTTATCTACAGCCTATCAGACACAACACAGGGTCAAACCACCATTTTACACCTGCTCACCAGCTGCACTGCATCATGGGTAATTAACTCACATCAGACAGCACACTGGCATCCTTGGAGAGCTGCTGAACCGCGTTGAGGCTGGAAGGGGCGGAGCCTGAGAGTCTGGCAGATACAGCGTCCACTTCCTGAGAGAGAACCTGGCCCTCCTCCCGAGCCTGGAACACAGGTAAAGTAGATGTGACCTCTGTTTCCAGTGTGATGTAAGAATTTCTGATCATGTGACCACATGTGGACTGACCCGTACTGCGTCCAGGCCGGTAACCGCGACAACCCGACTGATGCCTTTAGCCAGCTGTTTCTCTGAGATGATCACCAGGTCCTGGATGGCACCAGTCTGCAGCAGGTGGCTGAACACAAACACCTCAACCTATCAGCTGCAGTGGTGGTGGGCGGAGCTAATCTCAACCACAGACATGCTTGATGTGAATAATTCTGTCATAATGGGATTAAATGTGTTATTGATCATCAATAATCAAATGGGATCAGCTGGCAGCGCGATGTCATTGAGACGAGGAAGAGGATGGAACCAGGTGAGTCACAGGTAGAGAACTGGAAAGACACACAAACGTCTTACGTTCCACAACAGAGCTCCACAGACGTGTCTCTGTCCGTCTCACCGTCCAGCAGCTCGGAGACGGGAACGTCCAACGACACAACCCGAACAGGGTCTGGATACACCTGCAGAGACATAACGGTTTGTACACCTGGAGACAGGTTGGACAACAGGAGGGACTGTCCAGTGGTGTTACCTCGTCCACTGTCCTCAGTCCTCTGATGCTCCTGGCTCTCTGCAGAGGAACTTCCCGGTTGTGCACGATCTGATTGGCTGAGACAATCTCATGGACGCACCTTTCTACCTGCTGCAGCTGAGCGATGCTTAGAGAACCCTGAAGACAACAGACTCATCAGTACCAGAACCAGAATATTAATCTTTGGTAGTGTAACTGGTCTACACCTTGACGCTGAAGTCAAAACGAAGACGGTCAGAGGACACATGAGACCCTCTCTGGTGGACAGACGGTCCCAAAACTGTTCTCAGGGCAAAGTTCAGGACATGGGTCGCTGTGTGGTTCACCATGCAGGACATACGGTGGACCTGAGGACAGAGAGGACAGGATGAAGGAGCGGCAGAAGACATCTTTAAGACTTAGTGAGAGCTGGTTTTACTGGTTCTGTACCTGGTCCAGGTGCAGCTGGACATAGTCCCCGTTCTTCAGGGTGTCTCCTGCAGTCACCTGATGGACCACATAGCCCCCGACCCGGACCACCGCCTCCACAGGGTACAAGACATCCTGAGAGACAGAAGACACCAGGAGTCGGCTGGAGACTCAGACTTCCTGTCCCACGATGAGTGTCCTGTCCCCATGACATTTGTCCTGTCCCCAGCTCTGACCTGTGACCCCTGGCGGGTCATGTAGCCTCGGTCATGTGACTGCCCCCCCTCCTCGGAGTAGAAGCAGGTCTGGTCCAGGATGACCCCACAGCGCTGTCCCTCAGAGACCTCGTCCACCAGACCGTGTCCATCATACAGACCCACCACCACTGCACGGCATGCTGGGAAGACTGGGAGGATTGAGGACTCTGGTTATATGTGTGACCCAGGTCTGGCAGGATTACCCGTCCAGGTGGGACATACCGTATCGGTCCTTCTCTAGGTGGTACTGGTATTTGGGAAGGTCGTTGGTGTGAGGTATGCCGAGATGCTGAAGCTTCGTTAGACTGAGGATGTCCAATGTTGGACGTGACTGGACCCCTGACTGAATTTCTGACGTCCCCTGAAATATCATGAGTGACATCATCAGCTACCTGTTCACCTCTTTCACCTCATGAACCCATTTTTTATCTATTCCCATCAGAACCGCTTCAGTGAGCAATGCTGGACTTGTAGTCCACGTCCAGGTGAACACCTGGAGGCTTTTACACCTGAGGGACACCTAACCTTCTGGTTCTCAGCGATGAGGCAGCCCAGTTCTCGACGGTCCACCTGGACCCCCTTCTCCTCCAACATCAGGTCCACCAGGTCCAAAGGGAAGCCCAGATCTCGATGCAGAGACCAGACCACAGAGGCTGAAACGGGACCAACGGGACACCATGATGTATGACAACACCTGAATGCAGCACGCCATGGTGCAAAGCGAGGACCGGCAGATCTGACCTGGGAAGACACCTTGTCCCAAATCCCTCTGGAGTGTCCTCTGGATCAGCCGGTTGCCCTGCTGCAGGGACGACAGGAACTGATCCTCATTCTCGTTGATAACATCCATGACCTGCAAGAGACCGACAGATGATGACCACTTCCTGTGACATCATCGCTTCCTGTGGTATCACTCACACCAAGGACCCACCCGGTCCGCTTCCCGCTCCAGTTCTGGATACACGTCTCCCTGTTGGCACAAAGAAGTGAGAGAAATCAGCTGATGGGCATCAGGTTTCTGATGTGGTGTCATCAGTTGGTTCTGGACCAGTGAACCAGGTAACTCGGATCCTCCTGTCCAGATGGATGATGGGAAATGGACTTTACCAAAATCTGTGCAACGATGGGAACCAGGCTGGCCAGTGTGCCCTGGGGAGCCTGGAGGACCTGGATACAAAACCGAACCGCCCGCCTCAGGATTCTACGGAGGACCAACCTGACATACAGGGTCAAAGATCAGATGACTGATGACATCACGCCGCTGTCGGCCAATTGGACAGTGACTCACTCTGCGCCAGACATTCCTGGATGGACTCCATCAGCGATGCAGACCGATAAAGTCCGGATGTGGTCCGCTACGACTCTATAGGCCAGGTCAAGCCGTTCCCCGTCTGCTGCTCCATTTCTGCTACCGTACGGCACCACCCCTGACCTCTGACAACACAATGCACTCAGCATCATGACAGACATGTTGCCATGGCAACCTGTGGGTGGCGGTTACCTGATGTATGGCGTCCAGAAGTGGCGAGAACAGATCCGTGTCGTAGTTGGACCGCCGACCCTGCAGGACACTCACGAGCCGTTCCAGTCCCATCCCAGTGTCCACGCTGAACCGGGGAAGCAGCCTCAGACTCTGGTCCGGCTCCCTGAAACAGAGCCAGACCTGAACCAGTGGACCCAGAAACCGGTGTCATCTGGTCTGAGTGAGCACAGACCTGTTGTACTGGATGAAGACCAGGTTCCAGATCTCCACCAGGTCCGGATCGTCTGCATTGACGAGCTCCGCGGCGTCTCGGCCTCCCACGTGGTCGTAGTGGACCTCAGTGCAGGGGCCACAGGGTCCCGTGTCCCCCATCTCCCAGAAGTTGTCCTTAAATCCAAACGGCAGGACGCGAGCAGGCGGAACCCTGAGGGGGACAGTGTGTGAGCTGAACCAGAACCAGAACCTGAATGAGAAGCAGAACCAGAGCCCTGCAGACCTACCCAATATCCAACCAGATGCATCTCGTCTCCTCATCAGCTGGTAACCGCGACGACACATCACCACCAAAGTAGGACACATAGAGTCTGTCTGCAGGTATCCCATAATGCTCTGTGAGGAGGTTCCACGCCATGTGACACGCCTCCTCCTGAACACACACACACAGTGTAAATTAAGCTCTTCCCCCTCTGTGACGTGAAACAAACCCCCCACCTTAAAGTAGTCTCCAAAGGACCAATTCCCGAGCATCTCAAAAAAGGTGTGGTGGTGTCCGTCCCGGCCCACGTCTTCTAGGTCGTTGTGTTTGCCGCCGGCTCGGACACACTTCTGACTGTTGACCACACGGCGGTACGATGCCATCTCGCTGCGGGGGTCTGCCGTGCCCAGGAAGATTGGCTTGAACTGGAACCAAACCACAGAATGTCAACTTTGTCCACATCGGTCTGTCTACCAGACATTAATGATAGACCTGTCCACTGGTTTACAGGGACATGGGGTCTTTAGACCACATCAGATGACTGGAACAGTCTGTGAGGACCTTCCTGGGGCTCGGCTTCCTTCTGGGACATGAACAGAGTGCAGGACAGGTAACTGGAACAGGGATGAGGTTTGGAGCTGCCCCCTTCAGGTCCAGGTCCTCACAGACTCAGACTCAAAGGAACTGGTTGATCAGAAATCCTGACAAAACTTCATCTCAGCTGTGGAGACTTTGGAGACTTTTTTTTAACTTGATGCCACCTGTGTTCCCGTGATTTAAATAATAATATATTAATAATAATATTAATATAATAATGATAATAAAATAATTTAAATATGAATAATAAATTAATAATAATATGATAAAGATAATAAAATGATAATAGTAGACATGATGAACAGACTTTAAAATAAAAAAGTTACAAACTACATGAAAAAAACAGCTTGTTATAGTAACGTTTAATCATTTCATTAAAACTGCTGGTAACATTAACAGTTGTCTGCTAATATTAATAATTATAATGATACCATCACCTCTGTAAAACACATGATTTATTTAAATATGCATACATATTTAAGCTATGATGCATACATACACACACACACTTATATATATATATATATATATATATATATATATATATATATAGCATGAGCAGAAATTTCTACTCAGTTTCACTCTTTTATCTCCTGTTGACCTGCTGGCCAAGAAGACAGTGTGAGAGTGGTTACTTCTCACGTTGTCCTGTCTTGACACTAGGAGATGACTGACTGACTGACACTTTAACCCTCCGCTAGGGATTTGTGGGATTGCAAGTGGAGTGAAGGATTAGGGTTTAGTAGCACACAGTAAACAGTGGGTCTGTGGGTCAGTGTGTTAGTATATCACTGAGTCAGTAGGCTTTTATTTTTCCCAAAGTAGGTCAACTATATGCGTTTTTATCAATGGGGTTAACATAGGAATTTCCTGGTGTCACAAAGCCTCACCTGCTCGCAGGTTAGAGTCAAAATATCCTGATGCTCATGCTCTAAAACCATCACACGTGCAGTCACACTCACAACTTTTCCCATGTTCCTCACCACACATAAACAACAACAAACCTCTTCTTTTAGTGTTAGTATCCTCTTAGGATGGAGGCACACTGGCACAGTTATGTTACTGACATGTTGCCAGACCACCTTCACATTTTGGATTATCCCTTCATACCTGCATTAATTGAGAGGAAGGTGCTGATTGACTGATGGTCCACAAAAAATATGGAAATGATCTCTTTCAATATTTTAGAAGCTATGTAGAGAATCACAATCTGTGTTTTCATGGGGGTTTCATGCATTGTTGAGGACATATTATAAATGTTGCATCCATCCATCCATCCATCCATCCATCCATCCATCCATCCATCCATCCATCCATCCATCCATCCATCCATCCA
>JBAMIG010000004.1:27101694-27120508 GCA_037177335.1 Kiunga ballochi
GGGGGATACAGGGACCTGTATGGGGGATAAACTGACCAGTAGGGGGGATACAGGGACCTGTATGGGGGTTAATCTGACCGGTAGAGGAGTACAGGGAGGGGGAAGGGATGTTAAACTGACCTGTAGGGAGTGAGGATGTTCAGAGGGGGGGGCTTGTCACAGTGGTGGTACATCTCCAGCACTGGGTTGAGGATGGAGCTCCGTGATACCACCTGCTGGTCCTGGATGGTACTGCTCCTGAAAGCCTTCCTCATGTTGATATCCTGCAAAGAGACTGAACATGGGCGGCTGTCAGCAGCTGGATGGAGATTCTGGAGGTTCTGAAAGCCCATGCAGACTAGATGTCTACACAACACAGATGGATTTCCTTATACAAAGGTAAGCCTAAGCTTACCTCTGGATTTCCGTGATATTGCTTTATGTCTTATCAGAGTAAATCACCATGGTAACGAGTAGATTATATCATTATTTATTTATCTATCAGACTGAGCAAAAGAAATTACTTTGTGGCAGCTCAGACGTTTTGGCCTGAGAAAGTCCATGTGGCAGGTACCCACCTTCCTCCACGGTGGAGTCCAGCTGGGTGACCTTCACGGCCAGTACGTCCACCCTCTCCTGCAGGCTGTTCATCCGCAGGGAGAAGCTGTTCGCCTCCGTGAACAGCTCAGCAAAGATGTCCTCCGCATGACGACCTGCGGGACACCAACAGGACACGTGTTGACAGCCAGAAGCTTCACTAGCAGGTCTAGTTGGTACTCCAGTTCTGCTCCTAGAACCCGGTACCAGGACCACTCACTGAGGCCTCCCAGCTGCTTGATCACGGCGGCCAGTGTGCTGTTGGTAACGCACTCCAACTCGCTGGCGACCCCATCAGGTAGAGCGCCACGGCACAGGTACCTGGGCTCGATGATCCGTTTCACCAGCGGCATGGCGGACCTGCTCGTAGACACACCGTCAGAGGATCAGGATCAGCTGCTAATCAATAAGCCGATTCATTGATCAACATTAGTTCCTCAATAAAAGCTTCAGGTGTGCTGGATCCAAGGAGGAAAGACATCCGAGTGTTGCATCTGTGTGAAAGGAGAAGGAGAACCAGGCCTCCAATCCGGTCGGAGGTGCCTCTGATCCAGATGGGCCGGGGGAGAACCAAGCCTCCGACCCGGCTGGAGGAGAACCAGGCCTCCAATCCAGCCGGAGGAAAACCAGGCCTCCGATCCGAACCTGGATGGTACTGCTCCTGAAAGCCTTCCTCGTGTTGATATGACCAGGCCTCTGACCCGAACGGGCTGGGGGAGAACCAGGTCTCCAATCCAATCCAGCCAAAAGAGGACCAGGCCTCCAAACCAGCTGGAGGTGGAACACGTCTCCAACCTGGCCTGGCTGGTGGAAGCCCAGACCTCTGGATTAGCCCAGCCAGAGGAGAACCAGGTTTCTAATCCGGACAGAGGAGAACCAGGCCTCCAAGCTGGCCAGGCATGGGGAAGAACCAGGCTTATGGTTCAGCCCAGCCAGAGGAGAACCAGATCCCTGATTCTGCTAGAAAAGAACCTGGTCTCCTATCCGGTCCAGCGAGAGGATGACCAGGCTTCCAGTTCAGCCCAGCCGGAGGAGAACCAGTTCTCTGATCCGGCTGGAGGAGAACCAGGTCTCGGTGTGGTCCTGTAGGATCTTAATCTCACACATCCTTTTCAACGACTGATTTGCCGATTATGCCGGGGTCCCGTTGAGAATTGCCATGGAAACACTGCTGCTCACTAAACTATGGCTTCTGTTGCTAGGAAACAAGATGGGGCTCTCGCATCACCTTATGTAAAAGCTGACGGTAATTAGATTACTCTGCCAGACAGGAGGATTAGTTACAGATTTCTCATCAACCAGCAGGGGAAAGGAGGTCCATGAGGGGAAAGGAGGTCCAAGAGGGAAAAGGAGGTCCACCAGGAGGCGTGGGGAGTTTTCTGTATCCAGTATGAGCTTCAGGACAGACTTGAACCAAAACCGATCTGAAACTTTTACAATATTTTGGTTGAAAAAAATTTTTTAAACCTAGGCCTACTTGTGAAAATCTACAGGACATGACGTCACGTCTTAGAGACTTTCTCTCGGAGAAAATTACGTCACTGATGTGTCTGATGGATGCATACAACATGATGCTGCGCGTGTCTACACCGCTAACCATTTAATCATCTACGACCTGAGAGTTAATGAAGTCATCGCTTAGCCTGTGACGGACAGGTCATGATGAGTGATGGAACATCTCGCGCTTCGTCCAGAACGTGTCAGAAACGGGCCGAACCAAACTGAGCCGGTGATTCCGAGTACGACTTACCGAGTTTGACGCCCGTTCCGCTCCTGGGTCCGGTTCCGCTCTGAGTTCCGGTTAGTTCTGCTGCGGCCCCTCCGTTACAGAGCGGCGCGCGGCGGACCCGTCCTCCTCCGGCCGGAGCAGATGCTGACAGGGAGGAGGAGGAAGGAGGAATACGGTCGGAATATTTCGGCTCTTGTCGGTAAATTCCGGCAGATTTCCTCTAGAATCCCTTATGTTCTGCTTTGACGCGGAGAAGCGCGTGTTCAGCCGCCAGGTTGTCTCTATGGAAACGCCTTCACTGTCAGGAAGATGCGCCGCATGCGCAGAAGGGGAGTTTGTGGAGAAAAAGCCACAAATCTGCTCCAAAATTATTCATTTGTGACCCTGAATAAAAATGTTTTACTTCTGACACATTTGCACACATTTTAAACACAGTTTTAAACACAGTTTTACACATTTTTACATATTTTAAACATATTTTTATACATTTTCTTGGTGTGACCGTGCGGTTTCCCACCAGGGGAACTGCATACATTCTTCAGGATGATGTTTGTATTGAAAACATCAGGTTTACAGGTTCACGATTAACAGTTAAGGAGTCTGGCTGCAGAGCTCCACCGTGGAGACGGTTCTGGTCCAGGTTCTCACCGCGCTGGCAGCCAGTCCAAATGACATCTTTTGTTATTCCAGAGTTTTAACAAAGTAAAATGGTGTTAAAAGGTCTGGATCAGACAGTAACATGTGACAACACGGAACCAGGATCTGGTCTGGGTTTTATACCCAGTCTGGTATCAGAACCTGGGCTACTAGGTCCACTAGAGTCTCACACATTCAGACTCTGAGGTGCCTTCTGAGGGGTGCGGCACATTGATGTAGAACACTTCCTTATCCACGGGCGGTGGCGTTGCAGGTGGACTCCTGGTCCCTGTGTCCAGTGTGGCGGCTGGGAGGGGCCGACTGATTGGGGAATATTTTTTCTCAGGCCGCTTCAGAGACATCTTCAGTCTGGCACCGCCTCCGGCCCCAAGCCGGACATCAGCCTTTGGCTTAAACCGTTTCAGCCTGACAGAGTCTCTGGCGTCACCAGCGCAGGGCAACAGGACCGCTACGTCCTTCCGAAACTTAGAGCTGAGACCAAAGTAGATCAGCGGGTTGTAGAAGCTGGCAGACTTGGCGAAGAGGCGGGTGAAGATGCTGGTGAGGTTGGGAACGTGGAACCCCCATGCAGACCACATGGAGACCACTGCATACGGGGACCAGGCCAGGATGAAAGCTGTGCAGATCACTATGGAGACCTAGAAGACACCAAGGGACAAGAATGGTTCTGATTGCAACTGGAGCACACAGAGCGCCTGCAGAACTTGCAGAACCTGCAGAACCCGTGGAATGGGCAAACACTTACGATGGTGACATCTCTCTCAATCTTCCTTTGGCGGTCGGTCAGGTCACCCTCTGCCGACATGGCGTTGCCTCTCTTCACCGTCTTGATGATGGACACGTAGCAGAAGAGCATGATGAGGACGGGGATGAAGAAGCAGAGGATAAAGATGGAGATGATGTAGGACCGGTATAGACCCGAGTAGCTGGCTTTGGCCCAATCAATCTCACAGGTTCCGTATCCTCTATCTGGAGAAGAACCAGTAACATCAAGACTGAGCAGAATAAGTGTGTGTGTGTGTTTGTGTGTGAGTCCTGCCTGTGTAGCTTCCCCAGCCAAGCAGCGGGGCTCCGGACCAGAATCCGGCCATGACCCAAATGAAGAGCAGACACAAAAACACACCGGTTCTGGTGATGTAGTGAGCTGAAATACAAACACGAGAGGGTCGTTAACTGGTTTAACTTGTTTAACTTGTTAGCCAGGTATGAAAGCAGCATCTCAGAGTTACTCAGATGGACATATGGACAGATGAAGAGATGGACAAAAGACGAAGCTTCACCATTTGTGACAAGCTGGTCTAAATGGGAATTAGAAAATGACTCATGCTGGTGAGTACTGGCTAACTGGGGCAGAACTCGGCTCCGTCTCTTTCAGGGAAAACCTTGCAGAGGTCAACAAGACGCACATCCTGCATCCATCCCAGTAGCATGGCTTCACTATAGAAGGAGAGGTGCTAAACATCACCCCGGACCTGCTTTTGGACCTGGTTCAGGTTCTGCTGTGAAGTAAGAGTGTGGTGTTCTGTTGGACCTCGAGCTGGATGACATCCCTTGATGTAGCGGGTGATGCTGATCACCATCAGCGTGTAGATGCTGCTCAGGCCAAACAGCAGCGTGAAGAACCCGTCTACCTGAGGAACAGAACCGGTTAGAAACTTTAAGATTCTGTAGGTCGACCCACACAAGCAGAACTTTCTGGTACCTGGCAGGTCCAGATGGAGGAAATAAGGAAGCTGCTGTCCTGGAAGACGTTGAAGATCTCAATGATCCCTCTGGAGTACCCAAAAACGGAGATGCTGGCGTCAGAGACGGCCAGGTTGAAGGTCAGGTAGTCGCTGGGCTGCAGGGACGTCCTCTGTCTGTAAAGGACGAAGAGGACTATGCTGTTCCCAAACCAGGACATCCAGCCTGAACGGGGACGAAGAGGACACAGATTATAGATACGCTTTCTTTTCAGAACACCTCCTGAACTGGCTCATGTCTGGACCTGTTCAGGTCCACAGAGAGAAACCCATTTCTGATGATGATGACGGTGAAGCTGCAGTGTGCACACTGTGTGTGTGTGTGTGTGTGTGTGTGTGTGTGTGTGTGTGTGTGTGTGTGTGTATGTGTGTTCTCACCCAGAAGCAGCAGGTAGACCCCGATAATGGTCTCTCCCTGGTCAGACAAAGGAGGGTCTCGTCCCCCCAGGCTGAAGCTTTGGTTTTTCCAGGGGGGGCCACCTGGTCCAGGACCGCTTAGAGACATAGTCCTGAACCTGGATACGGTTCTGGTTCTGGATACAGTCCTGGTTCTGGGTGTGGTCTTGTTCCTGAATAAAGTCCTGGTTTTGGTCCTGAATACGACCCTGGATACGGTCCTTGTCCTGGAGAAATGCAGGCGGAAGCGTATCCTGTTGATCTTAAGTAAATTTAGCGGCTGATCCTGGGTCAGATTCTCTGCAGGAGGTCTGGCTCCAGCAGCTCAGGTCTCCATGGAAACCGCTCTCTGATTGGTTGACTGATCGTCAGGTAAGCAGATTGAGACCTGCTGGTCTGACTTATCACGTCCGAGTTCTACTTCTGGGAATGTTTTGGATCTTACCGCAGAGACTTTCTGTCACCAGTCGGTGGTTCTGACCCAAGTTCTGTGACATGACTGACAAAAAAACGTATGACTATTTTAAACTGGATCTGACCCACTTCACTGTGCTTCCATGGTCAAAAGGTCGTACAGCTCCACGTGCACGAGGCTGAGGAGGTTCGACCTCTGATCAGGATCAGACTTGGTTGCATGACCTCTGACCCCACAGATTAGTCTGAGTACAGAGTCTGAGGCGGCGCTTTGTGTCTCACAACTGAACGGTTTGGAGAAGTTTCCCATGACTCCATGTTGACGTGTACTTGGGGAGGCAGGAGGTCATAACAGTAGATGGTTTGATTCCAGGCTCCTTCTGACTACATGCTGAAGTGTCTTTAGGCAAGACGCTGAACCGCACATCCCAAATGTCAGTCGCTGTAGACACCAAATTGCCCCGAATCTAGCGGTCTGTGTATGTCCTGTGTAGTATAAAGCCTTTAGCGTGTTTGCTGCTAACGGCTAGCACATTTGTTGCTAACTACTATGAAAGCAGCTTCTTCCATCCTCATCATCCAGCTGATGAAGGTCCAATGAAGCAATTATGTGAATATGTTTAGAAGCATAATGGTTTTATTGTGCAGTTTGTATGTTTTAGGTTGCTGCAACCACCGGTACATTAAAGCATCCGATTGGTTCATCCTGGTGCCAGTCTAACACTAATGTATGGGCAGGCAGGAAGTTCGGGTTCCCTAACCCGGTTTCTGGACTGGGTCCCGTATCTTTGATGTGAAAGAAAACAAAAACAGTTTTTCTGGAAAAAAAAAAACGTTTATTGATCATCAGAGGAAACAGCTGATGACATTATCAAACAGGAAGCAGTTCAGCCTGGTAAAGAACTTCTTCCTCAGACCAGACTGAACCAGATTGAGTCCAAAACTGCTAGACCAGAAGCAGGTCAGAGTCCAGCTTTGGTTCATATTTGTGGTTCATCAGATAACCCACAGTCCTTGAACACAACATACAGCCCGATCCAGTGCATGGTTCTGCTAGAACCAGCAGGGGCTCTGAGAGGTCCAGAGTGTGGCGCTGTGCCAGTAAAGTTATTGTAATCAGCAGATCTGATTATTAGGTATGGATCCAAACAGGAAGTTCATGTCATGTGACATCATGTGATCTTTTGGCACGGTGCTCTGACTCAGGTGAGTTCCCCTGAACAAGCAGCTCCTCCTCCAGGTTGTTGTTTACACAAAGATCACAAACTGCTGATGTCAGAGACACATGACCTTCAGTCCTCCTTTGATTGGTGGACGTCCAGGCTGACGACCTGCAGCTCCGTCAGGCTGCTGCTCTGCTGGCTGATGACCATCTAAACAACAAACAACAGCATCAGTATGCGAGTGTACATGCGTGAGGGTGTAAGTGTGTGTGTGTGTGTAAGTGTACGTGTGTGAGCGTACCGGGTGCAGCTGCACCGCTGACATCGGGATTTGTGTGGCGACTGGAGGAAGAGAAGTGAGGAAGACCTGCTGGACGGAAGCTGTAAACAACAACAACAGCAACAACCAGTTAATCAGCTGATCCAGTTCTGAGGCACCGATCTTACATCATCGTACCCGGATCATGTGACTGGGCGTGGCCTGTCTGTGGGAATGTATTGAGCACGGTGAGGCCGCTGTCACTTGATGTCGGGGTGGCGTACATGACTGTGTGACCGCCAGGGTACATCATGTGACCCGTTACAGAGGAAGAGGAGGAGGAAGATGACGAAACAATGGAAACAGGGAGGCTGGTGGCTAAAGGACAAACAGGAAGTTTGTCAGTCAGGTGATCACCATGAGAGAGAGAGACAGAGACAGAGACAGAGACAGAGAGAGAGAGAGAGAGAGAGAGACACACACACACTTACCTGTGGAGGAGGCTGGACTATGAATGTCAGAACTACTCTGATTGGCAGGCTGGCTGCTGGGCTGCACCTGGATGGTCTGAAGCTGCTGAGAGACTCCAGGACCTGGAGACAGAGACGCATCTGAGTTCACATAGTCCAGGTTCTGGTCCCGGACCGCTGGGTCAGAAGTCACTAACCTGACAGGGATACTGCAGCTGGGAGGCGGAGCAAGGTGGTCTGCTGAGTGGGCGGAGCCTGCAACGTGGTGGCAGAAGCAGCTGGGCCCTGCAGAGCCACAGGTTGGCCCTGCAGCTGGCTTAGGGGGATGGTGTGGGTTCCAGGGGGCAGAGAACCACCTGTGAACAGGTAGAGGAACGGGGTGGGGCCAGAGACAGGTTATGGTATCAGTACGCCCGAAGCCGGTTCTGTTCTGAAGCCACACTCATTACCAGACATCAAGGTGATTCCTCCTGGAAGGACGACACCGGCCGACGTCTTCAGAACCGTCCCGTTGGAGGACGAAGACTGCCAGGAGGAAGAGCTGGTCTGGACGTGGAGGGAGGACGATGACGATGGAGGGGCCTGTGTGGTCCCGGTCAGACTGAAAGACGGTTTGATTGGGTCCTGCAAAGACACAAGTAGGTCCAGAACCAGAACCTTTCCTGTTTGTCTGCATGACAATAACCTGTAGCCATGTTCCGCACAGGTTTGGACCTGGGTTCATTTTATTCACCACATATCTTCATCATAATCTTCGTCATCTCATTTTACCAACGAAAACAATAAAAACTGACAAAATGTACTGGTCATTTCCGTAACCAATAAAAACTAAACAAGATTACCCAGTAGCAACGAGATCCAATCAGAACAACCGTTACTGCATGGAGAGGCAGGAGGACTGACAAAGCCAGCCAATCAGAATACGAGGAGGCTGAAAAGCTTCATCTGGAAGATGCTGCAAAAAGTTCATCTGTGTTTCGCGTTAATTTATGAAGGGAAAACAACGTCCACTCAGGGACAATGAGAGGAGTGGACATGTGGACACAACGGGACATAAAACCAGACAGAGCGACGGAACCAATGCAGAGGACCGCATCATGACTACATGATGAGACGGAAGCAGCAAGACGTCCCTTACGAGGTGTTCCTGTGTGATTATTGATCTATGCAGATGTATGGGGAGCCGAGGAACTAAAACCCAGCAGCCCTCTGGAACCAGAACCAGAACCCAGCGGGCTTCTGGAACCAGAACCTAGAATTAGAACCTAGTAGGCCTCGTGAACCGGAACCAGCAATCAAACATACAAGAAAATTCTGAGTTATTCTTGTGTCATTCATTCAGTCATGATCTGACTTTTGAGTGTAGAGATCTGTTCTGACCCAGAGCTGCTTTCCGGCCCAGCTCAGAGTTCTACCTTGGTCAGACATCATGGACACCATCAGGTGGAGATGTCTTTCTTCCAGTGATGCTGGGAACGTGTGAAGCTTCCTACATCTCTACATGTAACCCTATGAAAGGGACCCGCTGGGCTTCAGGGTAAAGGTGCGCTCCTCATTTTCTGGATCCGCTTCAGAAGTTGGATATCAGAAGCTTTTATTCCTTTCTCCGGCACACTGCTCCAGAAGAATTTCCAGCAGGTTTATTCTTTTTTAGTTTAACCTTTAGAAGAGCAGGTCAGCACGGTGATTCACTAAACCCAGAGTTTCCTCTTTGTAAGAGGAAACCCAGCTTCATAAAGTAGAATTCTGATCAACCAGTTCAGGTAATCCAGGAGGGATCAATAAGCAAGTCGATCATAAGGTTTGTGTCAGGCTGACAGGCGAAAGGTGACTGGATACGGCAGGAAGTGGTAGCACTATTTCACTACATTTGGATCAGAACCGCCTCACAGAACCTTGCTACACCTCTTTGATCACAGGACATGACCACTCATCGCGAGACACGCCCACATTATTTACCTTGGATCCATCAGAGCAACCATCCACCTCCGGCACCTGGTAGGTGAGGTCTGTCTCCTCAAAGCCGGTGGCGCTCATCCTCTGGTCGGAGGACGGGTCGGACCGCGGCGGCGAGTCCGGAGAGTTCAGGCACGTCTGGATCAGAGCCTTCCCCGTCTCTGACGTGATCATTGGCTGCAGTTTTCTGGTGGCGAAGGTGTACACGTGACCAGTCTCACTGGCGACCAGCAGCAACACCTGTGTACCTGTCAGCGTGGACAGCTCATAAGCCTGCAGGAAGAGGGGGCGGGGCCAACAGAAGATCAATCCATGTTAGTCTGTTGCCATGGTGATTCAGCTGTAGATCGGTGAACATGTTGGTACAGCCAACCTCAGGTTTGATATCATCGGTATAAACCTGTCTCAGGAGCAACCTGTCAGAGCACGCGCTATATGATTACCTTTAGGTGTGTTTTCGGGGTTCTCACCTTCTTCATGATGCCGGTCTTCCTCTTGCTGAATGTCGTATACCGCCTCAGTTTGTTATCGATGAACTCCATCTTGATCTTCACCCGGCCCCGGGTCTTCTTCCCGGGTTTCACTCCGGTCACCGGGGGGCTCAACCCCCCGTAGCCCCGACTTAGGCCTCCGGAAGTCTGGGCTGCCGGCTCACTCCTCTCCCGCTTCACGCCTCTCCTGTCAACCCCGGAAACGTCATCGTCCCCGGAGTCGGAGTCCTGGTCGGAGCCGCTGTAAACCACCTCGGCGGTATACTCCCGATCTTCGAACCGGCCTCCATCGGTCTCGGAGCCAGGACTGGACCCTGGCCCAGCTGTGCTCACCGGGAGGTTACTCAATGCGGCTCCGTTACCCACCTGCCCGGATCCGGTTCTCGTGCCCATAGGGACCCGTTGACGGCAGGGTTTTCCGGTCGCTTCCCGCTTCTGACGACCCGGACTGTTGCTCCCTGGTAGCCGGAGCTCCTGTTGCGACGGTGGGAGCAGGTCGTTCTCACCGGAGCTATCTCTGGCAGGGAGAGTCGGTTGGCTGTGATGCTAACGATGCTAAGCAGCTAACAGCGACGAAGCCGTTACTCTAGCAACAAATAAACCCTGTTTCGCCAGAAAACTCCGACAATCAGCGGCGGGTCGCGCGCACCACTCCTACAACGTCACAGATAGATTTTTGCACGTGACATTGTGCGCGTGGATTTAATGCGTTTTCATCAGAGAATAAAGTTAGAAAGTTGTTTTTCCTCTGCAGCTCCGGACGCCAGACCATTCCGCTACGCGTAAGGAAATGACGAGCGGCACCCAAAAATATTCCTCCGCAAGGACACATAGTTCCGGTGTCATGTTTACCCGGTTGTCACGCGCACATTTAGAAACCGCATTTTTAATCGTACATGTCATGATATCAATTTTTACGTGTTTTAATTTCGGAAAGGTGAGAGATTAGTAAAGATTGTGCGTACTGATACACAAAGATGCGTAGTGGTGGGACGTGCGGAGGGACTACTTTTTTCCATATAAAGAAAACCGCTTCCTTTTATGGCACGGCTTCTCCTTATATGGTCAAAGGCTCGATTCCACTTAAACTTCAGGCTGGGCAAAAATGTGGAGATAAGAAAGAGGTGATTTGACTGGAACCAGAACCGGAACCAGAGCAGCTAAAATGACACTGCTGAAAATTACATAAGTTCAGCTTCTTCTTGATTTATTGTATGCAAATTATCCGTTTTGGCTTATCTATCTTCCTATTGATCAGTGGCTCTACTCATCAAGTGTCATGGTTGAAATTAATTTTTAGAAGCTTTTTTTTAACTGCCTCAAAATCTAAGAGTGACTCCTACTCTTCCAGATGATTCAGAGACCACACCTGTGTCCTGAGCGGCAACACTTGTGTCAATCATGAGAAGATCTGTATCCCATATGTCAACACCTGTGTCCCACATAGCAACATCTGTGTCCTATGTCCTACATGTCAACACCTGTATCCCACATGTCAACACTTGTGTCCCACATAGCAACATCTGTGTCCTATGTCCTACATGGCAACATCTATGTCCCACACGTCAACACCTGTGTTCCACATAGCAACATCTGTGTCCTATGTCTTACATGTCAACACCTGTATCCCACATGTCAACACTTGTGTCCTACATAGCAACAACTGTACCCAACCTGTCCTGCAGCAGTCTGACTGGCATTGATCTGTTTGGTTGCCTGTTGTTTGATTTCTTGTATTTCTTGTATTACTTCTTTGTTCTCTGACGCATGTCGCTTTGGAGAAAATCAACTATTAAATGATAGTAGAATAGAATAGAATAGAATAGAATAGAAGGAATTTAGAGTAATTATATAACTTCTTCTTAAACAGTGGAGTTACCAAAATAACAATATTATTGCACAATCTGTTCAAAAATAGTGTGTTGTTTTAATAAACATTATTAAAATTATTCTAAATAAAGCAGTTTTGGGAAGAAAATGTTTGTGGATCAGCTTCCACGCTAAGCTGCTGAGGGAAAATTTCAGTAGGTGTTTTGGATCAAAGCAGTCAATGCCCCCTAAAAAAAAGACTTGATGCGAGATAAAAATCAAAATAGAAGCAGTTTTCAATTAACTTTTCGACAAAGCCTATCTTAAATGTGTCATTGATCTAACTTCACCAGCCTTCTTCATCAGGGCTTTAAGTAACAGATTTCTTTTGGCATATAAAACATGTAACATTATTAACAGATTTACAGGTCATGCTACCACCGTTTAAAGATTGAGCAGGAAAGATTCCCTCTTTCTTTCAAAAGTACATCTCCTCAAAGACAGGCTTGTCTGAAGCCAATGATGAAGAATTTTGTTGTTATTTTAATGATGGGTTGACTTTTGAGGTGCATCTGGATCGCTCATCTCTAGTAATAAGATATGTCACTGAGTTCCTCCCTGGACTTCCATGAACTGAAGCAACCAAACACTTTTTTGCTTTATTTATTAAGGCAAATTGAACTGCACAAGGTGATGCTTTGGGACTGCTTCATTTTGATCCCCCTACAGTACGTCGCGACGTTACATCTCACGTGACTTTAGTGACGTGTACAGTGTGCGCCACACGCGGCGGTCTTTCTTCCTCCGTTGTTGCTGTTAGCCGAGCTGCGCTCTGGATCGCAGGGGTTTATTTTTTATTAATTTACCAACTTTACGTCGAAAGAAAGACGAAAAAAGATGGCCGCTACCGGGACGCAAAGCAGGAAGAGACTTCTGAAGGAGGAGGACATGACCAAGGTGGAGTTTGAAACCAGCGAGGAAGTGGACGTCACCCCGACGTTCGACACGATGGGGCTTCGAGAGGACCTTCTTCGAGGCATCTACGCCTACGGTAGGCTGGGGATCTGCGCGGCCTCCAGGGAAGTTAGCTCAAGATGCTAATGCTAACTTCTAGCCGCTGCTGTGTAACCCAGAGAAGACAGAAACCTTACTAAAGTGGGACAAGTGTCCAGTTTGACGGGTCCAAAATTAAGCTTGTCGTCCGGATATCTGCCTAGCATTAGCCTTGTGTGCTAACTTCCATCTGTATGGTACCTGAACATCTGGCGCATCCGATTCTGTCCCGGTGGAGACTCCTTGGTGACAAAGCCGGATATAAATTAAAAGACACTACCGAACTGTCAGAATCCTGATCCATCCATACCATTTTTTCCTTCTTTATCTGATGGATACTAAAACACTTTCTTTAAAAAGTCAATACGACTCCGGACGGCATGTTGTTGATCTCAGTCTGGATTAATGCTGAACAGAACCAGTGCTCCCATTGATTCAGACTGGTAATGATGAAGGTCTGTGCATCTTTCAGGTTTTGAGAAGCCATCCGCCATCCAGCAGCGAGCCATCAAGCAGATCATCAAAGGAAGGGACGTCATTGCTCAGTAAGACCTGTCCTCAGACCTCAACCCTGCTGTCCTCTAACCTCTGTCCTCCACGATCCATTTCTTTCCTCTGTCCTTCATTCTCATCCTCTGCCCTCTAACCTCCATTCTCCACCTTTGTCTTCTTCTGTCCAGGTCCCAGTCTGGAACAGGGAAAACAGCCACCTTCTGTATATCAGTGCTGCAGTGTCTTGACATCCAGGTCAGTGTGTAGAACCTACATGGGTGTGTAGAAATGTGTTGAATCACATGTATTTCCTACAGATAGTCTTCTCTGAAAGCGCCTGTAACCAGAACCAGACTAGCCTATTTGGACCCAAACCTAGTCCAGAATTAAAACCGGTTCTGCAGCTAACTGAGGTGGTTCTGGTTCCCGATAACTTCCCCATCAAAAATCATCTCAGATTTCATCCCAGAACTAACAATGGGTCAGGAGAACTGGTTCTGGTTAGGATCAGGAAGATGGATTGTATTTGATGTTTTTGCTGTCTTCAAAGCTTGCTGATGGCATCACATTGTGATGTGTTACCTGTCTGCAGGTGAGGGAGACCCAGGCTCTGATCCTTGCTCCAACCAGAGAGTTAGCTGGGCAGATTCAGAAGGTAGCCCCGCCCCCTGCGGTCGCACTCAGCCAATCATCTGTGAGCTGTCTCTGATTGGTTGGCTCTGTCTTTGGTTCTCAGGTTCTACTGGCTTTGGGAGACTACATGAATGTCCAGTGTCACACCTGCATTGGAGGGACCAACGTGGGTGAAGACATTCGTAAACTGGATTACGGTCAGCATGTGGTGGCCGGGACGCCCGGACGGGTGTTTGGTAAGTCCGTTGTTGCCATGACAACTGCTGTTATGTCAGTCGCTCTGGAAAAAAAAGTGTCATCATGGTTTCCATCTTGGTTTACAGTTCTTGCCCGACATGGCAGCAGCACAAGCCTCTTTGGAAACTAGGAATGCACAATACTTATCGTACCAGTACGATATCAGCCGATTTGGGTTATATTTTATCGATTCAATAGGTACATTCTCCTGATAAAAATCCCAGGTAATATAAGGAAATTTGGGGTTGTTTTATTCAGGCAACGCAGCCCTAAAGCAGGCAAAGGTGCACAGGTTATGCCTGCCTTGAGCAAGACCCAGACTTTGCCCTGCTACTGCCTGACTAATAAAGAGCATTATGGTTGTAATTTAGCAGATTATAGTAACATTAAAATATAACTTATTGGTATCAGTTGAAATTTTTCATACCCTGCATCCTTAATGGAGCAGAACCATCTGTAGCTCAGATGTTATTGTTCCTGCAGACATGATTCGTCGCAGGAGTCTGAGGACCAGAGCCATCAAGATGCTGGTTCTGGATGAAGCTGATGAGATGCTCAACAAAGGTGAGATCTTGCAGGTGAAGCTACGTGGTACCCGTAGAACCCATCAAACCGGGACAATGTGATTGTCATGTGACCCATAAGTAACATCCATTTGTTGGTTCTGGTCAGGTTTCAAGGAGCAGATCTACGATGTGTACCGATACCTTCCTCCAGCCACACAGGTGGTTCTGATCAGCGCCACACTGCCGCACGAAATCCTGGAGATGACCAACAAGTTCATGACCGACCCCATCCGCATCCTGGTCAAACGGTGAGTCCGGTCCAGTCTTGGTCTCAATTCAGGTTCTGGTCCAGATCCAGGTTCCGGTCCTGGGGTCTCATCACTCCTACAATGGTACCAAACGAGCCTGAACAGCACTTCCTAAAGCTTTTGATTTCTGAAAAACAAAGTTGAGGGAGAATGTGCTCAAACTGAAACCCAGCTCGATGATGAGCTAATAAGCAGGTTTAGACTCAGAACAGTACTTTTGGTTGTATGGGTTAAGCCGGGTCCACTACTGGAGACCGACTTGCTGGAACCAGGTGTTCAGGTAAAGGTGGTACCACTGGGTTCCTGGCCTCATTATTTTCCTCTTCCTCAGTGATGAGTTGACTCTGGAGGGAATCAAACAGTTCTTCGTTGCCGTGGAGAGGGAGGAGTGGAAGTTTGACACGTTGTGCGACCTGTACGACACGCTGACCATCACCCAGGCCGTCATCTTCTGCAACACTAAGAGGAAGGTTAGTCACTCAGCAAGAGGTTCCGACCGGTCCAGAAGCGCTGGCGGGGCGGTAACAGCTCTTCAGTTTGAAACTAGTGTGATTAGATCCGTTTATCATGGAAAGAACGGGTCTCCTGGTTCTGAGGCAGAACCAGACCTGTGTGGAGCAAGGGGTTGAATATTTATCAATACTTCTACTCCTAGTATTACCCATTATTGATCTGGTACTTTATCAGAACCTTTTCCTAAAGGCTGATAAAAGAAAATGAGTTCAGGTTTTTACTTTTCAGACATTAAAACCGAAAATTAAACCTCATGCGGACAAATCAAATCCTGAGGCATTAGAAGGTGTGAATGGAGACAGGTTTACCAGTATGTACCATCTGAAGCTAATGGGCCAACTGGTGCACTCGGCCCACCGGGCTCTTTGGGTTTCTCCGGTCTAAAGGTGTTTCCTGCTGCAGGTGGACTGGCTGACGGAGAAGATGAGAGAGGCCAACTTCACAGTGTCGTCCATGCACGGTGACATGCCGCAGAAGGAGAGAGAGTCAATCATGAAGGAGTTTAGATCTGGGGCCAGGTGATGCATGCACATGCACATGCACATGCCTGCCACATGCACATGCACAGGTCTGCCACATACATAGGCCTGCCACATGCACAGGTCTGCCACATACACAGGCCTGCCACATGCACAGGTCTGCCACATACACAGGCCTGCCACATGCACAGGTCTGCCACATACATAGGCCTGCCACATGCACAGGTCTGCCACATGCACAGGTCTGCCACATACACAGGCCTGCCACATGCACAGGCCTGCCACATGCACAGTTCTCCCATATGCACATACACGTCTGCACAGACACACAAATGCACACGTGATCATGCAGTAATGGAATTTTCTGTATGTTTCAGTCGTGTGCTGATCTCCACTGATGTTTGGGCTCGAGGTCTGGACGTCCCTCAAGTGTCCCTCATCATTAACTACGACCTGCCCAACAACAGAGAGCTGTACATCCACAGGTATGTTCATGTGCACACCTGTTGAAAGCTCTGACGTTTAGTTGCATATGAGGTGGCTAAGACAGAACCGCTGCGCCATCGTGTTTTCTGAAAACTTCCTGTCTCTGATCTAACCCGTGATCTCCACCAGGATTGGTCGGTCCGGTCGTTACGGGAGGAAAGGTGTGGCCATCAACTTTGTGAAGAACGATGACATCAGAATCTTGCGTGACATCGAGCAGTACTACTCCACCCAGATCGACGAGATGCCCATGAATGGTACAAAAGCAGCCTATCACACAACAGTTACTGTTGCTGTGGCAACGCTGCAGTGTTATTTAACATACACCGTCTGTTTTCTCTCCACAGTGGCTGATCTGATATAAGCTGATGACATCACAGCTAAGCTTTGCCCCCATGTTTTTTTTGTTTGTTTTTTTTAGCTTTTCAATGAGGTGACTTCTGTAAACTGTCAGTTGTTTTTGTAAATAAAGTTGTTTTGGTTCTATCTTAAATCCATATCCATGGCAACAGTGGATCTATTTAGCAGGAAGTTAAAAGAAATGTTGGCATTAACCTGTTTATTTAAATTTATAATATTTGTACACAGAACAGCACAAACCAGCAGGAACTTGGTTCAGACCTACAAAGAAACATTCAGTAATAAAAAGGTCAGCCTGCTAATCAATAACTCCTCTTATCCATATAACTGATCAGCAGGAGCAGAGGATTATACTGTGCAGGAAAGATGTGTAACAGGCCCCGCCTCCTGTCACGCCCACATGAACCAAGACATTATAAAAGACCACAAATTGTTGTTGGTCTGAAAGACTACAGAATACTTGTAGTCTTACAGGAACAGGAAGTGATGTCACTGTCTTTATAAAATGTATCTGACAGTAGCCAATCAGATGTGACTGAGGGGTTTGATTTTGTGGGGGTCAGTCCGACACAGGGAAACAACAAATGGATGATCCAACCAGGCATTAGGAGGAAGGTATGCGGCGCCTACAGGTCTCTCCGGAAAAACCAAATCTCGTTGCGGCGCCGCGGGACACTTGGGTTTTCGTACACGGCAACCGTGTAATGGTCCCGGTAGAATTGGTCGCCGCGATCGAGGATCTCCCACAGAAGCCGGATCTGACGACCAACCGTCTCCTCTGTTGTCGTTCCGAAGAATGTCCTGACAACCAATAAGAGTGCAGCATTTCAGACAATCAGATTGATCTATGGTCATCCAAATAACCAGCTCACCTGGCGACCACTCTGATTGGCTCTCGGTAGACGATGGTGATGTCAGGGTCAGAGGATCTGGGTGGATTGCTCTGGAACTCGGCCGGCAGGAAGAACGCTGTCTCCACATATTTGTCGAAAGTGTTTCCGTCCTCCATCATGTGGATGTTACTGATCACAGGTACGGTCATGCCCAGGTGTCTTCCTGTAAATCAGCCAATCAGTGATGTCACGTTAAAGGGGATATATCATATCAAGTGCACAAAGCGTATTTAAAAGCTAAAAATTTTAATTTTGCATAATATGTGCAATTTAAATCATGTGACCAATGTGGGCAGAGCCTCACCTGCTGAGTTTTCTTTGCAGATGAAGCGCATCAGTTTCATGAAGCCCATGGAGATGCTCTGCTCGTATAGATCTTCTCCTCGAGTCACGCAGGCCCAGTTTCCAGCCGGGTAGACCCGCTCTTCATACTGGACCTCCCCCATCTCGGTGTGAGATAAGGGGATATTTAAATATGGGAGGAGATACTTAGGCTTTAGGAATAGGAATGTTTGTTTGTACCAGGTTCTGGTATCTCATTCTGGTTCAGTACAAGGTTGTGGTCTGGTGTCGTACCTTTTCGTGGATGGCGATTGAGTCAAAGTGGATCGGTTCCCTCTGCTGGTGGTTCCGGGTCATTTCTTGTATGGGTCCGGTCATTTCTGGAACAGAACAAGTTTGCAGAGGACATGATGAAGTCCAGAGGTCTGTAGTACGAAGCTGGATTTTCTCTTGAGGAAATTAATTTGGTTTTTGTATCAAGATGCTGTTTTAGCCACATACAGTCAGCCACATACAGTCATCCACACACAGTCAGCCACATACAGTCATCCACACACAGTCAGCCACATACAGTCATCCACACACAGTCATCCATATACAGTCAGCCACACACAGTCATCCATATACAGTCATCCACACACAGTCATCCATATACAATCAGCCACACACAGTCAGCCACACACAGTCATCCATATACAGTCATCCACACACAGTCATCCATATACAGTCAGCCACACACAGTCAGCCACACACAGTCATCCATATACAGTCATCCATATACAGTCAGCCACACAGTCATCCACACACAGTCATCCATATACAGTCAGCCACACACAGTCAGCCACACACAGTCAGCCACACACAGTCATCCATATACAGTCATCCATATACAGTCAGCCACACAGTCATC
>JBAMIG010000005.1:24112-34203 GCA_037177335.1 Kiunga ballochi
ATTATAAAGGTCACCACTCCATTGTTTTGATGGCAGCGTGTGACGCACGATACCGGTTTACAATGGTGGATGTAGGGCCTGCGGCAAGGAAAGTGATGGCGGAGTGTTTGAACAAAGCTCATTTGGGTCCACACTCAAGAACGGGCATCTACCTTTGCCGCCACCATCACATCTCCCTGGTACAACGATCAAGACTCCATACGTGTTTGTGGGAGATGCTGCATTTCCTCTGCACGTCAACCTCACTCGTCCCTATTCAGGTATGTAGCTGTATGGCTTGAACATGTTGAGGCCTCAAAATATGTATGAAATAAATGTAATTAATCCATGTATTTTTGTTGTCCTATGTACAGCTCGGAATCTCACAGCGAGAGAACTCATCTTCAATTACCGCCACTCTCGTGCCAGACGTGTGATTGAAAACGCATTTGGCATCCTAGCAGCAAGATGGAGGGTATTTGGGCGTCCAATAGAGTATTTGCCAGACAAGGTTGGGGATATGGTCAGAGCATGTGTTGCTCTTCACAACTATCTAGCTTGCACAGATGCTGCCGATGCCCCAGCTGCAAGATACATCCCTGCAAACTTTGCAGACTCAACTGCTGCTTCTGGAGAGCTACAGCGTGGCGAATGGAGGAGACAGGTGGAAGGGGACAGCAACCTCCAGGACCTAGGAAAGTTATCTGGAGCCCGAGCATCAAGGGCAGCTCACACCACAAGAAATTACTTTTGTGAGTTCTTCCAGACACCTCAAGGTCTTGTCCCATGGCAAGAAGATGTCATCATGAGGGGGTCTCTGCAGTAACCGTGAATGATTATTCCCATATTCCCAAAACATGTTGGGAGTGTTGTTTCTTCTGTAGAGAAATTCACTGCATTTTCTGGAATTTGTGATTTCTGACTGTATATGTAAATACCTTCAAATGAATAAAGACATAATTTCAAGTTGAAGAAATCATTACTCTGACAGGGTCTGTGGAAAAAAAAACATTTATGTTCATTGTTTGCAAAATAAGCAGTCGGTACAACATTCAAGTTTATATAGCATGCTAAAAGTGATTCTTAGTACATTTTACTCTTAAGTACATTCGCACGAGCACTAAAGTTTGTTTGATCATGCAGGCAACAGCAGCACGTTGACTGGCATTGTGCGCAAACAATATGAAAACATACACATATAGGACAACAGTTGTGCTTACCTCTTGTGAAATATTAACATTTGTGGTGGTTTCACGGTGCTTTATGTGTATGTCCAGCCACTGCAGAGACACATGAAGGGCCGGTACTGACGGTTTTTCACTGGGGTCCCCACTCTTCCTCTGTTGAATTCGGCATTTAGCTTTGGCAAATTTGTCGCGAAGGTAGCGCCACTTTCTTCTGCAGACGCTTTCGTAGACTGACAAAGTTTTGGTTATTTCTCTCCATGAGTTGCTAGCCATGAGCGTATCTTTATACATTTTTAATGACGTATTGTACAAATTTTCGTACTGCCTAACAGCCTCAGGCAGTTGTACCTCGAAGCTGTCCATTGTTTTTCTCCTAGCGTGGATGTTTGAAAATGCCGGTAATAGACTCCGTCTACAGGATATGTTGACTTCCGGCTTTTCCTGGTTACACCTCCTTCAAATTTCTGACCAATCACAGAATACTTGTCGCAGCCCCTCAAGAAAAAAGTTCTGCCAGCCGGGTGTGTCGAGAAATGTCTTCAAACACGTCCGCGAGAACAAAATGACGTCATTTTCTTCTCGGAGCCCCGAGAATAAGAAAAAAATTCTCGCTTCTTGTGGATTATGTTGCAGACTTAAGTCTCAAAAGTTATTCCCGAAAGCAAACTGCCAAAAAACCTCACATAGATGCAAAGGTGAGCCATGTCAGTACAATCTGTTGATTCATTCACAGCAATCGATATCACAACAGCCTTTTTAAGCTCTTCTATCGACTTTGTTGAAACATCCTTTGCCAGTAATTCCACTCTACAAACTCTTGTTGTGTCAGATAATGGGTCTTTTAGGATGGATGAAATAATCCTTAACTTTATCATCAACGGCAACTTCATAACTGCCTCAGTAAAAGATCTCTTCTGTCTGGTTACTGTCCAAACTACCCGCAGTGATGCTTTCATGGATCTCTCATGTTCGGTGCAAGAAAGACCGGTGGCAACTTGAATCCTTTGGAAAGTTGAAAGCAATGCTTATACTTGTTTCTGTTCCTCCGAGCCCTATGGAAAACTTTGAGAAAATGACCCATGTTTTGACTTGTAGTGCCACTACAGTATGTATTCTTTTATCACAGCAATGGATTCCTTGCAGAGAAGGCACACAAGTTTCATACCTGTAGCAGTGGGCAATGTATACAAATAATTTTTGGTTCATTCACTCTGAAATCGGGCGATTTTCACAATCTATTTAGCTACATCATTATGCTGCACGGTTGATTTGCACTGTGGTCTCACAGCAAGAAAGTTCCTGGTTCAAGCCTCGGCTAGGGGAGGTACAACTAGTGACCTTTCTGTGTGCAGTTTTTATGTTCTCCCAGGGGCCGCTAGTTGAACAGGCTATGCTGTGTCTATCGGTGATTATTTTGGATACCTGGCATTGCTCTTTTGGGGAGAAATAACAGTTTAACAGCTAAGTAAAGTGGAAAATATACATTTAAAGGTTTTTATAAGCATAGGTCTGTTATGACACAAGGTGGTGGTAGGGAAGTGTGGACCCAAATTCAGGCAGACTGGTAGTAGGATTGAAGAAATACTTACTTTAATCAGGACAAAACTCATCCCAAACAATGCAATGCAATGATCCAGCAAATCAGAACAGTAACCAAGGGGGTGTATAAAGGGGAGAACAAGGTGTAACTAATGAAAAGAAAATTTCAGCTAGAAACAGAACAAAGGATATTTACAAAATAAAATGGGAAACTTAAGCTACAACACAAAACTCTCCAAATTTTAACAAGTTTTCAAATGTTGGATTAAAAATGTATATTTTTAGTAGATGTTAAAAGTGGTAATGTTGCTGTAGAGGTCTGTGAATAATTCTTTTTTTTAAAGTAGAAAACATAGCTCCTAAATTATTTTTTCATCAGTTTCTGTCGGTCTAAAAACTTCTGTCGTCTTTCAACTGGAATCTCATCAAGACTGATTCCGTGATTGCTGGCCCTGGAAGAGAGAGACAGGTGGAAGCAAAACCCCAGGATGGGAGGGGCGAAAACAGAAAAAGCAGAAAAACATAAATATAGATTAGGTCAACTAAGTCAAACGAATCAAATGTTTTAAAGTTTAAATAATCATGTTTCTATCTAAGTGTAAAATCCTGCATGAAAGGAAATCTCTGAATTTTCACATTTCAGTATGACTACAAAAACCTTTCAGATGGATCCACTTATAGCTATGGATCAGTTAGAGTAATACCTTAATGAAAATTGCAAAAGACGCATAAATTGAGTCAGTCCTATTCCTGGATCTCAAGTTTATTATCTCAGTCAGCTATGTTCCTGGATATAAAATTATTCTATGACCTATGAGGTCTTTTAAGGAATCAGATTTGTTTAAAAAATTCCAATTAAAACTTTTTAAGACTCAAACAAAAATCTGAAATCAAAACCAAAACTTTCTAAAACTCAAGCAAAATAAATGATCTCAAAATCAAAAATTATCAATCATCAAAACGATTAAACTTTTGTTTAGTTATTTTCAGTTGTTTTATTTGCAGTTTCCTCCTCCTTTTTTCTCTCTTTTCTCTCTCTTGGTTGCGGTTCACAGTTTTTGGTTTTAATTCCTGATTGTTTGGTTTCAGTTCTGACACAAACCTTTCAGGGACGCATTCTGATTGGCTGGTGAGTTTGAGTGACACAGCTAAAACACGGAAGTTGCTTATCCTTTGCAGACGGTAGCATTTGTTTTTTGTACCACAGCAGCATGTTGTTGAAAGGACTAAAGTAGTTATAGTAATTATGTAATTGTCTGCCTCCTTAAGTTTTACAAAAGTCATGAAGTTATTTCATGGACTGTTCACTCTGTCTAGCAAGATAAGCATCTAGCTTTACATTTTGTATGGACAGAACAAAGTTAATGTCACTTGTCCTTAGTTTACTAGAACTACTATACTCCTTTAAACAACACGCAGTGACAAATGCTTACCTTTATTTTTCTAAGGAGTTAATATTCCACTTCTAAGCTGCTGTATTAAAAAATTGCTGCCATCTGCAAAGGTTAAACAACCAATTGAAATGTGCCCCTGAACGGTTTGTGTCAGAACTGAAACCAAAGAATCAAGAATCAAAACCAAAAACTGTGAACTAAAACCAAGAGAGAGAGAGAAGAGAGAACGAGGATGAGAAAACTGCAAACAAAATTAATATATTTAACTAAACAAAACCTTAATAGTTTTAATGATGATTGATCATTTTAGATTTTGAGATCATTTATTTGGCTTGAGTTTTAGAAAATTTTAGTTTTAATTAAAATTTTTTTTGGCTTGAGTCCTAAAAAGCTTTGCTTGGAATTTTTTTTAACAAATCTTATTCCATAGTCTTTGACCTCATGTTATTCTTGGAGATACATCCGCTCCTGTATCTCAGATTTATCTTCTAATAAAGATCAGCTTCTGGAACTCAGAGTTTCTCTGTATAAATATTACTTTTCTGGTAATCATGTATGTTCTATATAATTCTGGGTCATACCCTCCAATCAGGTCTGGAGGAGTAGGAAGAGGTTTGTCGAAACCATCTCTACCCATAAGCCAGAATGTGTCCTCTGTACCCTTCACCTATTAAAGAAAGAGAAACACCATCGTCAGTATCTGGACATGGCTATTTTGGAACTGATTCTTCAATATGTTTTTCATCATTTTTTCTCAAAGCCTGTGCATATGAGTGTACCCGTGCATTCCTGGTCTCTATGTGGTATCCCACTTTGAGACTGGTTAGGACTTTGACAGTACTCAGACTGATGTGGATCCTATAGGCTGAAAATAAAAAGAACATGTTCAAAGTCAGAGATCCATTTTTCCTGTCTACACTCTTGTTTACCATGCATCACCAGATCCTCTTGCTTTACTGAAGTTATTAAACAGTTATCAACCAGCATCATCCTTTACGCCAAGGAAACTTAAATTGGTCACAGGAGGGCCACAGTCTTGCAGGTTTTCAATGTATCTATCCCTGCCACACATCCAATTAAACCAACAGCCAATTAAAGTTCTGCTCAGCGACTCAATAATGTGAGTCAGGTGTGTTGAAACAAGGATATACTGAAAACCTGCAGGGCTGGTTTGAATAGCCCTTTGGGGGTATTATTAGCAGACCTTTGGCAGGATTTTACCGCAGCGAGCAGAAAAAATCAGAAAGGAGAAATTTCTAGAGAGAGCAGAAAAACTCCAAGAGCAAAGAGGAGTTGTTACTTGAGAGAGAAGAAGTTTGTGGAGATTTGAAAGCAGAAAGGTTGTTTTGTGAGCAAGAAAAATGGATTTGCGTGCAAACAGATGTTTAAGTGTGAGCAGAGTGTTTTTCAAGAGAGACCTTTACAAGATCTAAGCTAAAATACAACTGTTAACGCTCTCAAAACTATCAAAGTGCTCTTGATTAATGGTAGGATAACACTCCCATATAGCCCTGCTCTAGACTGTTAACAGTATAAAGCAATTTTGGTCTGATCCAGTATTTAAGCAAGTCTCTTTAAGAACAATAAATATGTCTTCTGTATTCTCCTAGTCTGTGTCAGATGTTTAGCTTTTCTCTGAAAGAAGATTTAAACTTGTTGGCGTGCCGCCATGTAAATTATGTCTGACAAAGACAAGCCAAGCTAAAACCCCAACAGAGGTCTTGAATCACAGAGCCCCCACATCCAATGCTAACAAAAGAACTAGTGCTGTAGAGGATCAGATGCCCGGGAAGCACAAAACCTTTAAAGGGCTCAACAAGGACTTTCTGAAAAACAGTAAATACCCTGGAAAAGTATAGCACAGTGGTTTTTAACCTGGGTTTGATTTGATCAAATCCCAGGGATTTGGTGAGTCAATTCCAGGGGTTCGGCAAGTCAAGACAGACAAATCTGACTCATTTGATTAGTATTGACTTGGCCATTGTTGGCAACAGGGGATCACGCTACATTGCCCGACCTTTCTGACTGCAGGGAATTTGGTGCATTCAGTGGTCATCTTGTGACTGTTGTGATGGTACGTTGCATTGTTTCTTAATATTTTAATTCCTTCATACCAACTATGATGAGCAGAAAGAGAAAGTGGTCAGAGGAATAAGTACAATATTGCTTCACATGTATAACAGAATGCGTCGGGAGTCAACATCCTAAATGCATGATTTGCAATGCCAAGTTGAGCAATTATAGTCTATGAGCAGCAGAACTAACATATCCAGGTCTTAAATTTGAAAAATAATCATATTTCATTTGCGATAAGAAAAGGTTTGATGAATGCACATATGAAACGGGTGGGGTTCAGTATCTTCAGAAAGGTATAGAAGAACTAATATAGCAAAAGAAAAAAAATATCCCAGAGGACTGTTGGAGAGTTGAATAATATACACTGCATCTGTATTATATTTTATAGGGAATTATATAGGAATATATTTTTCTTCCACAGAAATAACTGAAAGTTTCCCATTTATTCCCATTTACCAAAACAAAATGGGGTTTTAACCCCCATTTATATAGATGATTTATCCTAATATAAATCCAATTGAAGTAAATGTGTAATGAGATTAGTTTGTTGTGAGTTAGAGTGGAACAAATAATTGTGAACTGAACTGAAATGAATCTGGGTTTTACATACGCAGGCCACTGGATTCCATGATGGAGGCTGTGGTCACAGTGTCTCCAAACAGACAGTATCTGGGCATAGTGAGGCCAACCACACCTGCCACCACAGTGCCTAAACACAAATATGTTTTCATCATTTTCCTCTTTTTTGATAGGCAAAACATAAAGTTACGGCCGATGAGCTTTACATACCTGAATGCAGCCCAATACGTATTTTCACTTTGATTTCAGGCATGTGTTTGATTTTAAAGGCTCCTATCGAGTGCAGGATGTCCAGAGACATGTTTGAGACCTCAGCTGCATGTCGATTCCCATTTCTGTTGGGAACACCTGAAGCCACCATGTAAGCATCTCCAATAGTTTCAACCTGTACAGATAGAATGTATCATTCAGTGGTAATTAACTCATATTACATATTATTTATATATATATATATATATATATATTTACTGATCACACATATAACACATACACACATACAAGTGTATACATGCATGCATAGTATAGTAAACATGTACGTTTGAAATATTTGGATTGACTAACATTAACATCCATCAGCCTGCCAACGTTAACGCTTAATTTAGCTTGAGTAAATATGAACTTAATAGGACTGAGCAACTTAGTTCAGCACCTGCTTACACACAGTTGTGTGTGTTTTATTACTCAGCAATTACCAGCTAGTAAAACTAGAATGAAATTATATATATGAACCACAGGAGAATAAAGTTACCAGTATTCACCAATTTGTTGTGTTACCAAAAATGATTTAATGTTTAACATCAACATTTTCACTGCATCATTTAAAGTGCAACAGCAGAATGTCTCCATGTCCAGCAAAAGTAGGACCACATCTCTGTTATGGTTGACAGATTGCAATATCATAGCTTTCTTGGGGCCTCAAAGTTCAATCTTTATTTCTAGAAAGTGAATATGCATTTAACAAGTACTTAGTTTAGCTGAATGTGGGTACTGGCTCTGCAGCCATGCTTTTGCCTCCTTTCCTGTCTTGGCTAGGCCAGTGATGTGGTAGTTCAGGTTTTCTCAGGAATCCAGGATATCCTGGCTTGAATGTGGTGGCCATAATCTGTAGGTAGACCCTGGCACGAAGGCCAAACCTTCAAAAGGTCTTGCTTACCTTTATGTGTGTCTGTCACAGTAATAAAGGTACCAGAAACAAAGGCTGCCAATCAAGCAAGTTAATTTCAAGCCTTGAAAAGTTCTATCATCCAGTATTACTTTAGAGTTGTAATGTTAGTTGGGTTAGTAAGTAAAAGGCTAAAGAAAAGTATATTCTTACCTTATAGACATCATGAGTACCAATGATCGCATCAAACATGGTGTACAGGTCATTCAGGAGGTCCACAACCTACACACAAATGGCTCAAATTAGACAGTGAAGGATAAAAATAACCAACATAGCCACAAGGTATACCTCAATGGGCTCGCTAAGAGCTGAGATGGTTGTAAATCCAACAATGTCGCTGAAGTAAAGTGTGCAGTCTGTGTAATGTTCAGGCTGGACTGGTTTTCCTTTCTTTAGAGCCTGAGCCACCGACCTAAAATACACAAAGTATTGAACCATTGCTGTTTTATCAAATTTGGATGCAGAGAATCTCTTTCATTCTGAAAACTCTGGGTCAACACAATTCTTAATATAAAGTTTTTAGTGTTTTAATCAGTTTTTGTCTTTTAATGACTGACAGAAAAACAGATTTCAGTTAAGGTGAATTTTAAAGGTCTGTACTTATTATGTTCATCTGTTTGAACACTGCATGGATCGAGCAGCTTTGTTTTAAGATGTTGCTGACCGTTTTCTAACATTTTAGATGAACCGAGTCTCACTTTGGCAGCAGCTGTCCAACCAGCTTGTCCGTCTTGCTTCGCTCAACTTCCAGCTCATCTGTACGTTCTCTGATCAGATCCTCCAGATTAGAGCTGTACTGCTCCAACATCCTCAACATGGAGTCGATGATGTTTGCCCTCTTCGCTCTGCCGATACCTCGGAACTGCAAACACAAGCCCAAGCACAGAGTTGTACTGGAGTTTACAGCAGCATGGTATTGTCACATTCTACACAAAGTGAACAGTCTGTTTGGAGTATTTATTTCTCAAACTTACACAGACTACTGTGAGGCTGTAGCAAATGCCAGAAAACAATTACGTAACAGCACGTAAGCTAACCCTTTTTCTTTTCTCTACCCACTGGCAACTAGGTAGTGACTTTTGCTGCCCAACTTTTATCCAAAAATTGCAGATACTCAGGCTACGAGGACTCTGACGCATTCAGATACTTTATTAAACAACCACTATAAAACCCAACCATTCTTTTTTTTTAATCTAATTGAACAATGATTAACATTAAACACTGTAAACATGAAAGTAAAATCCCAATCTGTGACAGTACTCCCCTCACACAATGCCCCGAGGGCCTATCAGATGGCGTTGTGGTCTACGCCTTCTACTGGTGCATGTATAACAGATAACACCACCGACCCTTTGTAACATGAGAGAACATGGCGAAATGCTTTCTTTTGCAAGATGAGTAGTGGATATAATGTACATTTATAGTTATTACCCAATATTTCTGCACAATAAATGAGACATGAAAGAACCAGTGCTCAATAAAGTATTGGTTTTGCTTTATTTATTGCAACACTTCTTGAAATAGTTCATTGTACATGTTTAATTTGAGATTTCCAACTAATTTTTAATCTGTATGATCTTTGATTTGTCTTACTGTTTCCATAGAAACGCCATCTAACTGTATCTGAAATTGTACATCAGCTCAATTATTTCTAGTGTTATTCTTTTTTTTTTTTAATTAAATAAATTATTTCTGCTAAGTCATATTTTGACTTTATTCAATTAATTATTTTTATTATAGTTTTTTTTTTTACATGTCTTGTCCAGCATCAAAGCAGTCAGAACGATGGTTCTGTATTGGCTGCTGTATTGTGCTGAGCAAATTTGCTTTGTCAAGAAGATCTTCACATATATATATATATATATATATGTATATACTGAGATGTTTGTGGTAATCAGAATTCTTTATTTATTTTTTATTTTAAAACATAAGCAAAAAGGAAAAACAGAAAAAATTGAATAGTTAATAACGTGTAAAAATATATTTTTTTTATAATTTTTACCATTACGGCAAAAAAAAATCTGCACAGTTGGTTCGCAAAGCAAGAAGTGTTGTTGGTTTGAGCCCCGGTTCGGGGGAAGTCCGAGCAGCAACCTTTCTGTGTGGAGTTTGCATGTTCCCCCCATGTTAGCGAGGGTTCTCTCAGTGTTAGCGAGGGTTCTACCCATGTTAGCG
>JBAMIG010000005.1:615264-626043 GCA_037177335.1 Kiunga ballochi
TATTAATGTCTGTCTGAATCGCAAACCCATGTGCATGAATTATGACTGGTGTGCAGCCTGACCTCCCGGACTCTGCATTGAAATAAATGTGTATAAACAATGGATGGATGGAAGATGACTTAACACATGACTGGCAGGCAAAACTGACCTTGCAGGATAAACATTGTAAATAACTTTATATTTTATATATTTATCATATTTTCATTGGGTACATTGTGTTATTGTTACTGTCCTTATTGTGTTATTTCCCATTAAGCATGCAGATGCCTTACACATCTGATTACAACTCAATGAAACAATAAATTGATCAGTTTTATGGTAAGAATAAATATATTTAATAACTTGGTGATTAAAATAAAGGTGTATCAGGAGACACTGGGAGCTCTAACAGGATCAGAGCTATTCTTTCTCTACACCTTTTAGCCTGTTAGTATTTGGAAATTGACTGTGACTGGCTCACATCTGTCTTTGCTCATCTCTGTAGATGGTTGATTCTCATGGATCTGTGTACTAAACATCGACCCTGTGTAATTAAGCGCTGATTAAACCATGCACATTCCCATAAAGAGAAACACCTGGCCACACCATAGCAGACAACCCCAGTTTAAACCATCAAATGGAGCGAAGGGAAAACTATTTAGCCAGCAAATTTTCTCAGTGGGGTCAAACTAGCATACCATCATCTTTATGTGTCCTGATGTGTCTGCGAGGAAATTGAATGAAATAGATTCTATGTTTAAGTGACAAATTTGGCTATCTTGCTGGTTAATTACTAATTTACCTTGGCTAGCAAACCCACACAGGGACATGCTACCTTTCTTGTTCCTGCAGCATACTCTGCTCAGTAGATTATGGGTTATTATGACCACCATATATTTTTGTTTTATTTGATCTTTTTATGTATTTTAAGCTTATGTGAAGCAACTTGTGACTTTTTGTGTCTGTGAAAGGTGCTATATAAATCAATTTTACTTAATTATTTCAAATAAAAAGAAGCCAAAACATAAGTCAAACATTTAAACCCAAAGTTCAACTAAGAACCGCACTTAAACCAAAACCAAAAACCACAACGGCAAACAACAACCTCAAACAGACAGATAACTCAGAAAATGGCAAGCTGTGACCACAAATTCCCAAACAACACAGCTGCCCCCAATGAAGATTGATGGCGTCTTCATAGCAGGGTTCAGTCAGTCCCAGGCAGGCAGGAGTGCAGGCAACCAATCACTGGCTCCGAAGGTGGCACTTGAAGGCAGACAGGAAGCAGCCAATCTTCAGGAGGCAACTGCACAGTCAGGTCTGCCAAGAGTCCACTGTGAGACACCACAGGTTTTAATGGTAATGTTTATAAACAATTCCTGCAAATGTGCAATTGCCTGCTTCAACTCCTCGCTGCCACATCGGAGGTGCACAAAAAATATGGAACAACCGCAAATGTATGCAAGGCGAGGGTGATTTTTACGGCACATGACATGTACCAGACTGTTCAAAGTAATTCAGAGATCTAAAACTCTTCAGATGTGTTAAATGCGGAGCAGAATTTTCTAGTTGAGATTATTAAAGTAATTTGTTTTTTTCTTATGACAGCATGTTTTTTTTTGCATGAGAACAAACTGTAGGAATATGTTGGGTTTTGTTTTTGGGTTGTTTATTTTATTTTATTTAATTTTTTTGCACTGATGTGGAAAGAGCTAATCCTCTTTTAATGAGAGTACAAATTGTGAAACTATACTTAAAAGTGTGGGTCAGAGCAAAAAGCTGGTGGTTTGTTTTTGTCTTCTCAGGGACTGCGTTTATCAGCATTTGATCAACTCGATGAATCAGGTTTGTGTGTCTGACTTTTTAGTTTTTTACAGCAAGTTGGCCTCTACTTAACAGTGTTGCAGAAAACATTCCTGGAGAATAATTTACTTATATTTTAACCATCCATTATTTCATCAATGTTTTGTTAAGTTTGTGCAATATTAGTGCAATATTATCTATGTCATTATTTATCTTTCAAGCTTTAAAGTTATGGAGATCCTCAAAATGATAATGAGTTTGTTCTGACGCAGACATGCTGAGATATGGTCATAAGTCTTTATACAAAACACATTTGGGCAAAAACAAGTCGATGTAACATTTCTTAAAGTCATTAAAAGTAATTTTATTTGTGTAAACAGCTTTTCCTGTGCTTCTACATCTTTATATTCTGCTTCTTTCTGAATTTATTGGACACAATGTGAAAAGAGACATGTGTCCACAGAGGCCTGAAGACATAATCACAGGCTTTAAAGTTTTATTTTTCACTCACTATGAAAGTAACATAAATTATTTCTGTTCCCTGATCAGGGAGTAAAACAGTGACCCAGTTTATAGCCTTTTGTCAGTGGTTTTTAGCTTCTTTATATTACTGGGAATAAAAAAAAAACAAAATTTGTAGAGAAACATCATCATCTGAAATGCAGAGCGGCTTTAGTTTTGGCACTGACTGATTTGGTAGAAGAAATAAATTATTAAAGGTATTGGGGAAAAAGGTGCACATGAAGTAACTGTAGATTTGGGGGAAAAAAAAAAGCATTTAGCAATGACATATTGATTGGGAAATATGGAGAAAGTTTGTAAAGGTAAGAGCTATTTATTATAGTTATAGTTATAAGTGCCCTTTAAGTCTGGACTGAAGAATATTGTATTTAGGTTTACTTTAATATAAATCTAAATGTAATATTTTTTTAAAAATATATATAATTGACACTTTTGAATGAATGCTTTTTGTACTGAATGTATTATAGTTCTGAGTTATTTGCAGATGATAAATATTTTTGGTTCAGGAATGAATTGTTCTTTTGGAGGTAATCACAAGGAAACTAAATGTAAAAAAGCAATTTGATATGAATAAATTACCCTTAAATTTGAATAAAAGTAATTTAATGTTGTTGGAAATCATAAGGGGAATGCCTAAATAAAGTTAATTGTGGATGTAAACAGAGTAAATTGTGAGCTTGGACCACAAAATAGAGATTCCTCTATTAAAGAGAAAAGATCACATCAGTCTCAGCCCATACATAAAATGCTCGTAACTATTTGGGGAGGGAACCAGCCTTTGAGCACCCCATAATTCCACACTAGATTCAGACATATTGATGGAAGCATCATTCTGTTTGGAAAACAAATGAAAGGAAAGATGAATGTGGAAACACAAAGAGCAAAGAACAGAGTGACTTTAGAAAAACGATAAAATTCTGGACCTAAACCCAGATGAGAATATCTGGAGACACCAATGAAGCTACTGTGCCTAACGGAGCAGAAAGTGGAGCATCACATGAGAAACTAACAAAACCCAAAAGAGTCCAATACCTCCTGGGGATGTAAAGAAACCTGACTTCTGTGCTTTTATTTTCCAGTTACAGCTAATTTGTTATCTTCTTTACTGGGAAAAAAACTCACACATTTAGGTGGTCAGTAAGTTAGGTAACATATGTCCTCACTGTGTCCCTTCAGAAGAGACGTATACACTTTCAATACATAGCCTTTCTCCAATCAGTCCTTCAAACCGTCTGAAAACTCAAACATTTCTTTGACACCCTGCCAGCAGGGTTTTTCTGAGAATGGCCTCAGATATATGACAGATTTTAAACTGGTCTCTAACTTCAGGTGTCTTCCTTTGGACCCTAAAAGCAGGCGTCATCAAGTTACTACTGGAAAAGAAAAGCTTAGACACGTCACTCCTGAACAACAAAAAGCAAACATCAAACATCCCTTTTCTTGGAAACATTACAGAAAAAGATGTTTTTCTATAGTCACACTACTTCCTACAGTAACTTAAATAACATCCAAGGGAATCGCACATTTCATCAACCTGACAGGCTAGTTGTGTAACCAATGGCTAGAGGCTAGCCGATGGACAAAAAACCTTAGACAATACACTGCAACAACAAAGGTCAAGTTAAGACAAGGTTTATTAAACATTAAGAAGTCTGGGGAACCAGAGGGATGATCCAGGTGCACAAGAGTCTCGGAGGAGAGGGAGATGATTAATGAGCGTTCCACAAAGAGACAACCATAGAAAGGCAGCTACACTACTCACCAAGTAACGATATTCATTTTTCCAGGGGAATATGCAAAAAAAATGGAAAAAGATGATGCTACACAGATATTATACCATGAATATATGACATTATAAGGATGTAGAATAATGTACTCGTAACTCCTTCATTTCAGGTCATTTACTGAAACAAACAAACAAAACAAAAAAACATTTGTAACAATACCAGAATATAAAAATGGTATTGTCTCAGCAACTGTCTGTGTGGATGCAAATGCAGGAAACAGTAGGCATATAAGGAATATACTTAAACTTAGTGGAAACAAGAAGGTTAACAGTAGGACAAACCCAACAGAATGGCAAAGAAACCCAAGGGTATTTATATTCATGGTGTTTTAGATGAATTGTGACATCATTCATCAACCCAAATATCTGTAACTTGGTGTGAGGCTGTGGGCTGAGATCCTGAGGTTGGTAGGTAGCTGTGAAGAGAAGGTGTGACAGGTGAGTTGTTGTGGCGTCCACATGAAAGACTGTCTCAAAGGGAAACAACAGACATGTTAAAAAACGAGGACGTACACTTCTCCCGAGATAGTTCCACAAACACGGTACTGGAATAGGCAGAATAACTTCATTGGGAAGTGAGACATCTTGGCGAGGTCTGGTTGTTTCCTTGCAAGTCTTTACAAGGAAACCTTGACAAAGGCTTGATGAAGACTCACCATACTGACCCGGACAGATGAATCATACTGCATGTTCAGCCATAGCAGATCTTTAACCATAAGGGTTGAGAGCAAATAAATGAAAAGACAGTTTGTAGACAAACTTAAAAATTGTACCAACTTGGTAAATAATGTTGATTTGAGGACTTTAAGGTCATTAGATATTTACACATGCTAATGATTCCTAAAATAGCTACTAATTTATTCTTTTATTATGAGTCTGCAGCTGCCATTTGAATGGCAAACTCTTCCTCTCCACTTGTAATCACTTCTCTGAGTCATCTTTGTGAAAGTGTATCATGATTTCACGTCACGTGAATGTGAATAAATATCCGTGCAGGTATTGTGGCGATATGCATACTTTTGACAGGTCCTTTATCCTCCTATCTAGGAATATTCTGACAGTTTTCAAGCTTTACATTCACTGTATTTATTATCAGGTGTTCAGAAACAAAGTTGTGCTACCACTGGTGCTATTTGAAATACTCAAGTTAGAGCTGTTCTCTGCAAGACCACTTTAATATAGAGATGAATCTGCTTCTAAACAGCAATGAAAGAGGCCCACACTTCATAACCACGTTATTTCTTATATTTATGAAGATTCTGATAGTTTTCAACCCTCATATTTAGTAGGATGAACTATTATTATTATTATATTACACCAATAACCACTCAGTCATCAAATTGTATATTCTGGTCTATGCTCTTGTCCATGTGGCCTGAAATGGGATTAGCACATATCGGTACTCAAAAATACTCAACTCTATGTACTTATACTCATTTTGAAACAACATAGCAAAATGTCTATTTTCTACCGCTTATCCGAAGTCCAGGGAAGCCCAGGTTTTCTTCTCCCCAGCCACATTTGCCAGCTCCTCTGGGAGGAGGGTGTGATCCTGAAGCGCTCCCCTGGCCAGCTGCTGCTGGCTGCCTCAAATGAAAAGTCAAAAACTGATTTTGTGTCTTCATTAACTGTGGTTATTTTGTCCACAATATTAGAAGACTGATTCAAGGCTGCAATGGGATTTTTTTGTTTTGAATTTAGAAACCAAAAAAAAAGGAAAAAAATAAGTTTTTTTTAATGTTTAATAAGATTTCAATTCAAACGAGTGAATGAATGAGACATGGATTCAGTCTGACTACCACTTAATTATGCTGTCTTGTTTGGGTTGGTTTTTTGCTTTTGTTCTCACTCAGAAATAAGTCATTTTGGACGAAAGCATCTGCTAAATGACTAGAATATACTAGAAAACTCCTATGTACTTCTATGGCCTCCACCGTCACCACAATACAGCACCTTAGTGATGTGGTGAAACAGGAGATTCTTATCACAAATGATT
Source organism: Kiunga ballochi (assembly GCA_037177335.1). Taxonomy (NCBI): domain Eukaryota; kingdom Metazoa; phylum Chordata; class Actinopteri; order Atheriniformes; family Pseudomugilidae; genus Kiunga; species Kiunga ballochi. The sequence continues at coordinate 621,351 of JBAMIG010000005.1, forward strand.
GGAGGAACTTTGTGATACTATCAGGTCAATATGGAGCAAAATCTCTAGGAACCATTTCCAATATTGAGAAATAAAGGATTTCTGCAGGACTAAAGCATTTCTTCAACCTGATACAAACTAGGTGGACTTAATAAATTAGTAGCAGGTGTATATTGTACTCCACGTCATGCAGGCACGCAAATGTTCTATGCATATGATTAACATGTCTGCTGTATTTTTCTGGATATACATCATAAAACATTTTATTTAAATTTCGGCATTCTCTCATGTCAGGCATACAGTCTCTCACAGTACTGCTAAGTATGAAATTACCCACAAGAACCCCCCTGCTCATTCTGCTGAAATAACATTACCTGCATGCCAAACCGCAGCACTGCACCAACTGTCCAGACTATAACCTCCCTGTGCAGGTGGGAAATGATCTGCACAGAGAATCAATCCTCCTCGGTCCATCTCTGCCTCTTGTTTTTTGCAGAGAAGCGTGTGGGTAGAGAAAATGTACCATGAAACAAGAGACCTGGAAATGAGCAATTGACTAATATGGTGCAGCCAGATGAAGAAAGCTTTCCAGTATTTAGAACAACTTCAGATTGTGGAACCACTGTATAGCAGCACAGGTGTTGAAAAAATAGAGAACCTGTTTAGTGCTAGTTACTAGTTACTTCATTCAAAATGTAACTCAGCTACTTTTTATTTACTTACACTAAAAAATAACTGATACACTGATAAAGTTACTGTTTTTAAAAGAATTTTCTTAAAAGTGGCCCACAAATATTATTAAGGGGGGGCTGTGAACATCTCAGTGAAAATAGGTCATTATAGGCAGATTTGCTAGATGGGTAGTTCTCCGGATGTTACAGGACAACGGGGAAAAAGGGCAAAGAGGAGCAGTGGATACAGTGGATCAGAATTAAGGGACATTAGGGGCAGACATCCGAAGGGTCGAGGACGTTGGAGGAGTGGCACCAAAGTGAACAGATGGTTCTTGAGGTGTAATTTAATTACCAAACTGTGATCAGCGCAGTTGTGAAGGTGTTATTTATGTCATGTGCACATGCATGTACATTACAGACAACAGATTATTTACAGGGATATTGTAGCACTGAATGTTGCTGATTCTGCAGATGAGGATGTTGCTACCTGGGTGGCTTGCAGCCAACATCAATGTTGGTCCCTGTGGTCTCCTACTGAAAAAAAGCAACCTTGCAGAGTGCACAGTTTATTAATCCATGCCCATGGATTTCAACTTTTTTTTTCTTAGCCTGACACCAGACAGACTTTGTAAATTTCAAGATGAAAAATAAAGAAATAAAGAGTAGCCTACATGGGCAGCATGGATAGCACAGTGGTTAGTGTTGCTTCACAGCTTGAAGGTTGCTGGTTCAAGCCCAGGCTGGGGAGGTTTTTCCAGTGACCTCTCTTTGTGGAGTTTGCTTGTTCTCCCATGTATGTGTGGGTTCTCCCCTCCAGCTTCTTTCCAACCAGAAGACATGCATGTTGGGTTAATAGCTATGGTTAAAAATGTCTGCTTATCAAGTCGCTTTGGATAAAAGCAACTGCCAAATCACTGTATAGTACTTTTTCCACTCTGATACCATGTCGTGTGCAAACACCAATGACTCAATTCATGTCAAATTGTGGTTTTTGATTAAAAATATTCTAAAACTGGTTGGTTGTACCGACCTGCCCGTCACTGCAAAAACTATTTACTCTAGTTTTCAAGCAACTTGTTAAAACTGAACTTTTGATTCTTTGCATTGATTAAAAAGATCAATCAAATGCCGAAAAGCTTACAGGGATAAGTTCCAGTCAACTTCAACTTCCCTTTAAAGGATAAAATAGTTCACACTCAAATCCTCACTTGACTAAGTGTGACAGTGTACCTTTGTTTTCAGAATCTGCATGCTCCTTATACCCTTGTTTACCATCATCCCGGCATTCTGCCTGCTGCCACATTAAAGAAAAATTGCTGCTCATTTCCTTTTCACTTCCAGCTCAGTAGCACAGAAAATATGGTGTTCAGAATGAGAACATGAAGGAAGCAGCATCATTAGTTCTCTTTACAGGCTGTAAAAAAGACCGACAGTGATGCAGAAACAGATTAAACCAGTGGAAGCGTGTGTTTTTTTATCTTCTACACTTGGGCTTACATTTTGTTTGGGTTACTGTTCCAGGAAAATGTGGAAAGTAATGTTAAGCCTCTTCAACCACACAGAGACTACAAACAGAGGCTTGGTGATGGTTTGGCATGATGGAGAGTTTTCTGTTAATTTAGCTGAATTATGTGATTAAGAGGAACATGATAATGGATGAAGCGCAATTAATTCTGTCATTGTGTTTAATTTCAGGTCTAACAAAGCTATGGGTTGGTGAGTTCAGAATCATAAACATTGACTTGTAATTTTACCTCCAATTTGTTAAACTAGAATTGTTATTATTAATGCCTGGAAGTAAAATAGTTTTGTTGGATTTTCTCCTAACCACCATTCAAAGTCAAGTTGAAAACTATATTGGCATAAATCAGTGGGTCTGAGCACTTTTAAAGCATCCAAATCCCAATGAGATTTATTCTAGATATTCACAGCCTTCTTTAACATACAACTGTGGTTTATAAGGGCACACACACAGTTTTGAAGTTGTTAGTTAATAGAAAAAAGCATTAAATAGTTAAAAATGTAAATATTTCAAATAATTAGACACAAATAATCACTTATGATCAGGTTCTGGCCTTGATATAGGAGACAAAGTAAAAATCAAAACTTCAAAAGACCTTCAAAAAGCCTGCAGACTTTAATTACATTAAGCAGGGTGGCTTATTAGCAAAAATATAAAGATATGGGGGCTGAATTGAGTCTTTTACACAGTAAGTACTTCAAAATACTGCTATGGTATACGAATGAATGACAGTAAGAAAACTCGAAAACTCAAATGAAAAGGTGAGGAAAAAATACCAGAAAGAAACATTAACTTTGCTCTGCGATGGCCGGCGACTGCAGGGTGCACCCTACCTCTTGCCTGCTAATTGCTGAAATAGCCCCAGCCTTCTCTCAACTCTGAAATGCATTAAGCATTAAAGAAAATAAACAAGTGAATGAAATATCAACTCATGAAATTTTAAAGAGTAAAAAAAGGAAAAAAAAAAAACTTTGCTCCCAAGGAAGAAGTTAGGGATTCTTGCATAGGCGCCGATTTCGTGGGTGCGTCGGGGCCCGAGCACCCACGGATAATATCGAGCACCCATGTAGGACCAATTATAAAGTTTTCCTGACCAAGCATGTATTGCGCATGCTCAAAAGAGCCAGGGCAGATTTGCTGCTCAGATGACAAACGCTGCGTTTCAGATGTGAAATTTAAGTTGAAAAATGGACAAATTAGTGATTAGGAACCTCCAAACAAAAAGAGAGTCCGCCATTTCAACAAGTGCAACCTCTAGTAATACAAGTGCTCCTGAGTGTGTCCAGTCAAGTTGCAACCCTACTGATGACAAGGAAACCGGTGCAGCAAAGATGGTCAAAAGAAAGGGAGGACATATCAAGCTAGCTGGAAAATTAAATTCCCGTGGATAGTGTATGAAACGACAAAAAACAAGGTATTTTGTGAAATATGTACAGCAGCTAAAAACATGAATGCTCCGCTCCCTTCAACCACACATGATCAATATTCTTTGAAAGCTTTTGTACAAGATGGCTTTTCAAATTGGGCTAAAGCACTTGAACGATTTAGATTACATGAAAAATCCAATCTGCACCGAGCCGCTGCTGGAGTTGTCGCTGCCACTGATGCAGGTGTAAATGTTGCAGCTACCATTTCTGATGGTAAACAAAAGCAGATGTCAGATTTCAGGACAGCTTTGTTAGCCATTTTATCTTCAATGCAGTATCTTGCATGTCAGGGTTTGTCCATTCGAGGGAAAACAGACGAAAAGTCAAATTTGCTCCAGCTGCTGAAACTACGGTCCACAGATATCCCACAACTGCACTCATGGCTGTAAGGAGAGCAAGTGGCTATCACATGATATCCTTAATGAAATGACTGAAATTATGGCCCACAATTTGCTGAGAACTATAATTAAAAAGGTCACGTCTGCTGAAGCTTTCTCGGTAATTATGGACGAAACTGCTGATATAACGGTGAAGGAGCAGCTGTCCGTCTGCCTTCGTTTCGTTACAGAAAGTCTGAAACCAGAGGAGCTGTTTGTCAGATTTTATGAAACATCTCATACAACAGCAGATGCACTTTCTCTGCTGTTTCAAGACGTTCTGATAAGATTTTCTCTAACAATCCGTAAATGCAGAGGACAGTGTTACGATGGTGCATCAAATGTGTCTGGCATTAGGACAGGGCTGCAGGCGCGCGTGCAGGAGCAGGAGCCTATCGCAATATGTTCACTGCACTGCACATGTCATGAATCTGGTTGTTCAAAAGACACATGCAGTGCAGGGTGTATAAATCCTGCCTGCTTTAAGTGTGCAATAAAAGCTAACTTACAATTTATTAACTCCTGGCAATGTTTCTAATTGTAAAAATCTCTCCATTTCCGGGATACTGAGTCTTGGGCCGGGGGTGGGTGCCTTGGGGGCCTGGGCTTCGGACTGGCCTTGCTAATGGGGGAGTGCTGTGGGCCCTGGGGGTACCGAGCTCCCTGCATGTGGGGGGTGGTGGTGGGGTGCTCCTGGCCTTTCCATTCCCTGGC